>JAQIUQ010003478.1:172500-257500 GCA_030378365.1 Hybognathus amarus | reverse complement strand
ATTCGTCTTCTGCTACACCCAGGAAGGGACCTTTTTAGGTAATGGGCTCAAATAAACCCTCTCCGAGTGCTGTGAGGATGCTTCTGCTCGCAAAAGGTGTCTGTCGCCACCATTCAAGCAGGAAGGATTCATAGATGGAGGGTTGAGCTCAGGTAAACCATCGCAGGGAATAGCTGCAGTATCAATCCACAGCCGTGGCGACAAATCCCCCCCTTTCATCCCTGTGAATGGAGGACTTATTTTTCCCAGGCAGCTTAGGGAAGTATTGTTCAAGGAGGTTACTGTATTATCATGTATGGAGCTCGCAGCAGCCTTGCCCTTCTGTGTTTTTTTACAGAGAAGAGATGCAGCGTTTGGCCGCAATGGAAACTGTGATTAAATCCCGATTTAGGATTGAGGTGAAATCCACGTGGAGGATTTCTGCAGATTTCCGGCCACACTCTCATTCACTAATGTAACGGGCTGGAGTTGATACAGTAAGGCCTTGTGCGGTGCTACGGTCCTCTTGAAATCCCATGTGGAGGTTTTTGGAAGAGTACAGGAAATGTATTTGTACTGTATGTAAAGGCTAAATGTTCTTTCTTGTAATTACAAGCACTGGTTTGGAACACATACTGTAGGCAGCATCTCTATGCAGATGACTCAAGTCATCATTGATTCTTTTGCTTTTAGCATGTTGCTAAGCTAACGCCCAGATACTCAAAAATAATACTCCACAGACAAATATTGAATAAACATTTTTAATCACTTTTTTATTTTAATTTTTTTTTCTCACTTTGGCCTAATTTTAAGTAGCATTAATGCCTGGTTGAGATTACACTATTTTTTTTTTTTTTTTGTTAAGATAGTCAGTAGCCATGTTTCCATCCACTTGTCAATCGAATTATCTGAATTTCGTTAAAAAAACACATGCGAATAAAGCTGGTGAAAGTGTGTTTCCATCAAACGGCTTTAAAGCGAATAAAAACCTGTACGTAATGACGTCACATGCTGTTTTTCGATCAAATTGGTATATCGAATTGATTTGAGACATTTTAAGGTGTTTCCATTCATTTTCGCACTGAATCGAACAACATTCAAGCAAACTTTTGCGAACAAAGTTTTGTTAGACAAAACGTATCGCGCCATTTACCAACAAATGATCAATATTTCACAAGTTGAAGCCTAATAATGCTTATGTCCCAGCTGATAGCGACATATGTATGGGATATTGTATGCGAAGGCGGTTGTTGAAGGGATTTAACCTCGCTATATATTATCCTGCTTATTACATATAAATCAACCAAATAAATCAATAATTTGACACAAAATATTGACTTAAAAACAAGTTTATTGATTTAAAAACGAGTATTGCTTCTGCTAAAGATAGTCTGTTCCGTCTCTGAACGGCGTCCATGGCAACGGTGTTATAGCAGCGCGCAGTATGTTAACCAGAAATAACAGACCACATTATACATTAGAACTAACCGAGCCACGTAAAAACAAGCAAAACTAACCTAAGAAAACAACAACGCTATAAACATTGCTATGATGATGCCGATGTGTGTAAATGTCCCGACAACAGCCGGAGGTGACTGTGGTGTGGGAACGACAGCGCTCCATCAGTTCTGGGAGATCCTGGTTCATAACCCTTTGGTTGAAGCATTTTTTTTTCATCTTTGTCCACTTACATCTGTCTTTGTTGACATCCGCCATGTGTGCGCAAACAGACTGGCCGGAAATGAACTCGTCTTCTGACGTGTTGCAACCATAAAAGGGCATAAAACTTAATCGCAATTCATTATTTATTCGGCAAATAACATTTCCATCAGCTTTTATCGCATTAGCCGTATATCGATCAAGATAAAATCCGATGAGACCGATCGTATTTCATTTGAGTTGATTTTCATGAAATTTCATTGAATTTTACTGTTTCCATAAGGCATTTTTCATTCGATATTACTTAATTCGGATAAAAACGTGTCGATGGAAACATGGCTACTGTGTCAGATTACGTGATTTTGACTCCTAAAATCTTGTCCTGTCGTGGACAAGACACATGTCAGACTACACGTTGCTTCCTGACCAGTCATTGCATGCTGTCTTTAACGGTCATCGTGTCGATTAGAGTTCTCAACGGGTCGGAGTCGGACCCGACAAACCCGACGGGACCCGCCGGGTTCGGGCCGGAGTTCGAGGTCGAAAATATAAGCAAATGACTCGGGTCGGGTCGGACCTCGGGCTTAATCTTTTCCACCCAGTAAAAAAACAAACAAATTATTATAATCATCGCTGCTGTTCACCGTAAAGAAAGTCTGGCTGCTGCATGCAAAGTCCATCGCGGGTGGCTGGCAGAGAGGAGAACACGCCTCAGTCTATCCACTGTGGACGCACTGATCTTCCTCCACGATGCCTATTATAAGCATATGATTATGTTTGTAGGCTAGGTCTATTTTGTTTCAAAACTCGTAGCCCGCCTGCTGGTTTCAAAACGTGGTCGGAAGACTAGGAAAAGGAAAAGAGAATCTGACTGCGTGAGAAACCTGACAGGAGTCCCGCTCTCGGTCGAGCTTTATACTCATTGGCGCGAGCTCAAAAGCAGCACTGGATGCAACGGTGATGCTGACCTGGCGATCTTGTTGATGGACTAGTAAGTCAACCTTTCTAAGTTTGTGCTCATTTTATTTTGTGATTTCACCGGAATGAATAGACGCTGCAATGGCAATAGACTGTACTAGAACGCGTGCGCGTCCGAGTCGGGCCTCGGGCCGGGTTCGGGCGGATAATTCATGTTGATGTGTCGGGTTACATCGGGTCGGGCTTCAAAAGCCACGGGCCAGGTCGGGTCGGGTAATGAATTTTCAGGCCCGTTGAGAACTCTAGTGTCGATGTCATCATCGATGTCATTGAGAAGGCAAAACTACTAGCGAGTGACTTCCGGAAACGAACGTAAACAAACAATGGATGAAGTAGTGAGTGTTGTATTGGCTGTCCTGTGTTCAGAAAAAAGGATAAAAAGGAAAGAAAACCCGACAATGGACACGTTCCTGCATTGCTCGAAGAGGACAGTATGGGCTGTCAATCCTCCAAAGAGAACTTGAGGTAAAATATTGTTTTATTATATATTTTTACTTTTAGTTTTAACGTTAGCACCATCGTCTCTCTTTTGTTTCGCCATTTTTGAAAGTTGCGTACGGAAAAGCTTCTGTGCTCCTATTGGTCAACCTCATACATGTGACGGAACCGTCGTGGATGACTGTTAAAAAAAATAAACATGCTAGTCTTTTTGTCATGATCTCGATGAAGCATCGGAGACGCGGACGTAGGTTGTCGCCCACTATGACACTCTACGAGATGATACGATTCGAATATATGTGCTCGACGGCCATTGTTGATTACGAATCCCCACAACACCCTACCGTCAAACGGATCGTGCCAAAATCGGGCTTAAATCGTGTAACCTGAACCAGGCATAAATCAGTATGAAATTGAAATTCACTATAGTTTTCACTATTTTCATTTTCTAAATGCATCTTATTGGACATTATTCTGAGCAATCCATCCATTCATTTTAATTTTGACCTCATGTTTAACTCTTAGATGACAAAGTACATGAATCTGAGTTTTATTGAGTTTTTATGGTTTTGAGAGATTTGTCCAGCAACGAAATTTTTTTATTTTTTTTGTCTCCAAGTCTTAACAAATCTTGCCTGTCAAATGGAATGGGATGTCTCCGGAAACAAGATATAATCCTCGGGCATTGTAGTTAGGCTATGTATTCTTTTCTTTCTGTTTCTAATTGCCTTTGTTTCTGTTAAAGCCGTTAACTCTATAAATGGCACGTGGTAAATTTATGCCATACAATTAGCGTCTACAAGATTTTTCATTCTCGTAGTAGTATTAATGCACTGGGGTTTCATTGCAATTCATTATGGTGCAAACAGTATTTCTTACCTCATATTTTAAACATATATAATAAAAAAGTCATGTTCTGATGTAGTGTTTCTGTTGTTTATTATAGCAAAGCATTGTTAAATGAATTTAATAGCTTGTTAGAGATCGAGAACAGTCAGTTATTAGCTTTTACTAATGCATTAACATAATGTGACGCATCAATAACAATTAGGGAATTAAAGGTCTTCTTTTTATTTTTCCAGCCTTTGTGGTTATATGAATGAGTTTCAGTAAGTTGTTATGGGGTCCTTGTTTTTTACTGACTTATTTTTTTCTTTGTGTGTAAAGAATATGATTATTAGATTTCTATTTATTTTGATTTTTTTACCCTTTTTGAGGTTGTTAGTTGTCACATGTCTGATATTCAACTTCATTGAAATTATGATATAACAAGATTGTCGGTTTCTTCCTCTCCTTAGTGTGTTTGAAGTGGGTCACAAAAGTGATATGCTGAAAATTATAACTTAGTATGCCCTGAAAACAAACTGTGCTGTGTTGGATGCATTCATACACGTGTAGACCCACACACCTGCACACATATATACACACTTCATTAAAGATGCATTATGCTTGTTATATGGAAATCAATGTTCTCCTGTTGCTGACAATGTTTAATGGATACATTTCTCTCTCCCTCTCCACTCATACTGCTGCTTTTTATTGATTTATCTGTCATCTTTCTGTTTTTTCACTCTATTGTATGTTGTCATATCAATCCATCTCAGCCTTTGATATCATAGAGATTATATTCATATTAGTGATCAGACTATAATAAAAATGTGTTTGCAACCCTCAATTTTTTTGCATGTATTAAATGCTTTTTTTTAAGCGCACACTTTCGTAATTGAATATGCCAATTTGAGACTCTTTGTTTGCCGCGTTTGAATATGCAAAAGTGCAATATAATATTTATTTTACCTGTGTTCTCCGCAGTTAAAATCATAATATAAAAGAGCACAGGAGCCCATGTTAAAAAAGCTCCGAGGGAGATTTCTTTTTAAACGCAAATTCAATTTGTGAATATTGTTTGTGTTCTCAAATGAAATTGAGTCAAAAGGATGTTATACACTAGAGTCATGTCGAGCTCATGATTGCAGTTCAAATGGGCTTTTGTTTTGTAAGGATTTACCAATAACAAACATACACTAATAAAATGCCACTCTGTTTTTACTAGTTATCCATCCAATTGTGTTTCTCAGGATTTATCAGAGATCCAATGTTTTCAGGAACGTTCCCCTTAGTGGCTGAACAATTTTATACGAAGCGCAGGACATAGCCGATACGTAGTTCATACAGAGCTCATGATAGATGGATTCCCAGTTGGAATCAGCCCTACTGTGTCATTAGAGTGCTATTAAAGAGCTTTTGCATTCATACAGTTGAAGAGAGCTGCATGCAATTACACCTTGACTATTGGTAAAAGCAGCACAAGGGTCTCAACATGCATCACCGATGTCCCGGGTGCTAATGAATTGAATTACAGACCTGTGCCTTTATCAGGGGGACTAAATTGCTGATCTCTCTGGAGAGCCAGGGCACTTGACTGGCCATCTTTTAATGATTTCCATTGAGAATGGCCAGACGTACCCCAGTAACTATTAAACCCCCAGCCCAAGCTTGTTTGCATTCAATGGAGGACCCTAGGGTATGAATTGTGAATATTATTATTTCAGATCAAACAGCAGCGTTGCAGCTCGGTTGGTACCTGGATGGGAGAACTCTTGGGAAAACCAATTTCCTGCTGTAGGAGGTGTTAGTGAGACCAGTAGGGGGTGCTCACCCTGTGGTCTGAGTGGGCTCATAACACTCCAGAATAGAGACGGGGACACTACCGTAACAAGCACCGTCCTTCAGATGAGACGTTAAAACAAGGTCCTGACTCCTTGTGGTCATTAAAATCCCTTGACACTTCTCTTTTGAAGTGTAGAGGTGTGACCCTGGCCAAATTCCCTCCATTGGCCTTCATCAGTCATGGCCTCCTGAATCATCCCGACCCTTTGAATTTGGCTCTATCACTTTCTCTTCTCTAGAGAAAGTGATAGAGCAGCATTGGCGGCATTGTTCTTTGGCTACCATTGGATCATCCAAGTGGTACATAAAGTGCTATATAAAGGCCGCATTTATTCATTCATTCACATTGTTGGAATGCATTACAAGTAACTTGAGTTACATAATCAGATTACTTTTTTCAGTTACTTAACCAGTTACTTGTTTGAATAAGTAACGCAAATTACTTCGTTATTCCTTTGATTGACTGACAGCTCTCTTGTCCCTATATTGAGAGAAATAGTAAGTGCAGAGGTGTTGTCTGCGCTGTGTTACTATCATTAGCCCCTTTCACACAGCGCGTTGATCCGGGAAATTGCCGGGAAATTGCCAGAACGCCTTCTGCGTGAACGCAAACACGACCCAGGATTGATACCGGCATCAATACCGGGTGGGGACCTAGCAACATTGTCGGAATCAGTCCCGAACGCGCTGTGTGAACAAAAGCCAGGACCAATGCAGTAAGGGGTGTGTCATAGTAATGACGCTCATGCCATTGCGCGACTATGTTGACGTTGTAGTTAGTCAACTGTGGATACAATTTATGTTTGATTATGTTGGTGAAAATGACGATTATAATTTAGCTCTCTGTGCTGCGCATTTTACGGAAGACAGCTTCAAGAATCTCCATGAATTCAACACCGGATTCAACAAGAAACTGTTACTAAAACATGAAGCAGTTCCGACTTTAAAACCAGAGGCAGCAGTTGTTGGGCCACAACCTGTAAGTAGGCTAAGACTTCATCATTTTAAATGTATTTGCATGCATAATTTCAGATGTAATGTTTTAGTTTTATCAAGTACCAGTGCTGGCTTTATTGCCACTTGGTTATGCTATTTCGTGTCTACGACAAACGCGTACAAACAATTTGTATATGTACTAATTTTGTAAAAGTATTTTTCATGTATACTGTATATATTTAATGACGTTAATTTGATTTAATCAAGAACATAAACCATTGCCAATGCTGTTTGTGTGTAATATAGTAGCCAGTTAGTTTGATGCTATTGTGTAAAACAAACGTGTTTTAAGTTAGAAAAATAGATAGGCAAATTACCATTCAGAAACGTTTAGTAAGAGCCGTGTGTGGCAAGGTTCTGCATGACTCTCTTCATCGGCGCTTTCTGGGTCTGATTCTGGCTCGCTGATAATGCAGTATCAATACCATGATTTACATGACAGGAACACACATGCAACTCTCGCCCGTAAAGGTAATGGGCGTTAATATCCGGACAACGTGAACTACTCAGTTTAACCAATCACAATCAACTAGGGCTGTGAATCTTTGGGTAGACAGCGAATCGATTCGATTTCACGATTCATAGGTTTTCGATTCGAATTCAAGAACGATTTGTGCAAATTCAGAACAATTCAATTCGATGCGATTCACATCCAAATTCGATGCGATTCGATTAATACGATTCTTAATTTTTTATATGCATTATAGTATTATTTCATTGCTTCACCCAATGGGTCTTTGTCTGGGTTTGAATTACACAGCGGCCTTCAGGGGTCAGATAGTGGGGATTTTGTCCATTGTTAATGTTAGTTCATGTTGGTTTTTAATTTTAATAAATATATTATTATAAAAAAAATTAAATGCCCACGAATTAGCATTTGTAGAAACCGCAATTTTTTAAAAAGGCCTTTAAAGTATTGCATTAAATGACTACATGCACAAATTAATGGAGACGTTTTCATCAGTTTCATTTTGCATCCTCTCAGTGCACTCGTTAACATCTTTTCACTGGATTTTGCTCGCGCTCGGTCCCGCTTAGCTCTCATGTACAGATTTTTGAGCAGTCCATGATTGAGCTCTCCAGCTCTCTATCAAGAAAGCAATAGTTTTAAGGGCAAACCGCTCAAGCCATTGATAAAGCTGCCATGCCATTGCGTGGTCACTATGAATAAAACGCTTTCATTGCGTGGAAACGTCGCAGTTATTTTCTTTGAGATAAGATTATACTAAAATGGGCCATACCATTGACATTACCAGTCCTGAGCTGTGAAGTAAAAGCCCACTTTATTTAAGGGCGGGCATTTATAACATGGAAAGACTCTCCGTACACGCAAGTGGTCTCTCGCTCACTTTCCCTCTCTGCCGAGTGCGTGCACGCGCGATACGCGTTTGGAGCACAACCTCTGTCTCGGTATGCACGCTCGCTCTAGATTCCGGGAGATTTTAACTAATTTGCGGTATAACTAGCCGATCACGACACGAGTTGCTCAACCGGTAAAAAGATAAACTCATCTTTCAGGCATTTGACCGACCAGGCTTCAGCGTGAGAAATTAGGGTGTGTGAGCGCGTGAAACCAATCAAATGCGGATGTCTCACGGCCAATGCGTGAGGCAGCTTGTACCAGGAACACTTTAAGGTTGTGTTTATATATTTTTAACCACTGAATCGCTATAGAATCGCGATTAATTCAATTCTTAGCCTTTTAAATCGATGTTTCACGTAAATAAACGATTCACGATTCAAAATACATGTTTCAGGATCGATGCATATGCATCGTCAGGATTTGTAATCGATGCATCGAGAAAACGAGTGAATCGTTACACCCCTACAATCAACCCATTCTCACCCCCCAGGGCGTCACCTAACTGACTTCAATATCTGACGCTTTGGGCGCCCTCTAGCTGTCAGTCCATGACGCCCTCAGGATCGCGTGTAACCCTACCCTACCCCAGACCTAAACCTAACCGCGTCATCCAACTGACGCTAAAGGAAAGCGTCAGTTAGATGACGCTGTAGGATCGGCGTCATGAACTGACACCAAAGGGCGCCCAAAGCGTCAGATATTGAAGCTTGGTCAAAGGTGACGAGTTGGGGTGAGAATGTGTAGTCACAACACACCGGCCCAAACTAAGCAATCTGAGCCCACTGCCTGTCTCTGAGGAGTAGTTTCAAAGAATCAGGAAGTCAATCAGTCGTTCAGAGGACAGAGAGAGAACGGCTTACAATAAAGGTGAAATTTATGAAAAATAAGACTTTTTAAAAAAGAAAAACCACGAATACGTTATATTGCACCCCATAAACACAATCATGCAAAGAAAAAAAGCAGTAAACCCCCCCCCTTTAAGAAAAACTATGTGCAAATTCATGTTGTATTTTCTCCCAAAAACACGGATTGAAATAGTTTCTGATATCACAAACTATATTGTAACCAATCAGGTCAACGTGTGAACGTCATCGAGTGTATCTCCTGAACTGGTGTAAGTGAGTGGAGGTAGGGATAATTAGCATATTCATAGAACCGTGTATACTAAATGAGGCAAGGGTTTAGTGTTGCATTCTAGATTTTTTAAGG
Organism: Hybognathus amarus; assembly: GCA_030378365.1. NCBI lineage: Eukaryota > Metazoa > Chordata > Actinopteri > Cypriniformes > Leuciscidae > Hybognathus > Hybognathus amarus. Next base: position 248,208 of record JAQIUQ010003478.1, on the reverse strand, counting down.
CATAAAGTAAAATGTTTAAGGCATAAACATGTCTCATGTTTCATGGAACTCGTAACTGTTTGCACCGCATCGCGAGTTCATCTACCGGGAGAGTCTAACTAGCCCATGGCTAAAAAATAGAGCAACAGTAAAGAAAACAACTTCATGGACTGCTACTGATCATTCTGTAGAAACATCACCCGTTTTTACACACAAACGCCTGGATGCCCTTCAATATGATAATTCCTGTCCTGGAGCAATCTAATTTCCTGCATTACAGTGCGATAGATATAAAACAGGACAACAAGGGGAGCAACACAGTAATAGTTTATGATCTGCTTATGGCCAATACTGCTTGAAGAAGGTTTTTTTTTTCTTTATTGCACTAGAATTAACGTTAGTATAATTTTTTTTTCTCCCATCCACATCGTATGCCTCATCAAGTTAAAGGTAATAATGAGAACCATAATACTGAGAGAAACTGAGACGGCAGTCAATTCATATTCTCCATCTGCAGTAAAGAATTGTATTATACAGTACTAAGAATAATTGATTAGAAATGAAGTTTTTCTTCCACGGGTCAATCAATCCAATGTCTAATCTCTTTTTTCAACTACCAGATTTAACGATCTATTGAGCCATCAACCTCATTTTGCCCTATTAAGGCAGGTTTTCAGTAATGACTAAAATACCCCTTGTTCCTCATATAAAGCTATTATATGGCTTCAGAAGACTTCAGCACGACATATGAAAGACTGCACTAAATAGAGCCTGCATGTGGATTATTGGGATATATTTTCTTTATAATCAAATAAACCTTTCTTAACCTGTTAGTGCTAAGCTTGTAACGTTTCAAAAGTGTTGTGTTTTCACATGATTGTTTTGGTAAATATCAAAACGATTTCAATACTCTCCAACAAGTTGACACACTGTGTTGCATTTTTCTTAGATAAGCATATAGTCTGTTGCACATTGTGTTTCAGAGCATGTCACTACACGAATATGTCACTACTGTGTTCTTACATGCGAACAGCTTCATTTCTGCATGCTGTGAGTTAAATGTGTGTTTGGGAACTCAATGGGCACCTGTTACTATTATAATTCCACATTCCCATAAATTCCATCATTTTTGTGGACAGATGATTACAGCATTTCACTAGATTTGTATTGAGGAATATTTGTAAACATGTTGTCAGACGTTTAAAGGTCTTCCAGCAGTTTTCCTCTAAAATGAAAGCTTGCAAGTAAAGTCATAAGTTTTGGAATTGTGCCGTTGTTTTACAATATTTATCCTAGTAATACAATTATAATAAATATTATAATTATTGTAATGATTTAATCCCAGTCAGTTAAAGCCTGGGGAATCTCAGCAATTTGACGATGGTCAAAAGTGAATTAACTTTACAAATTACATGGTTAATTAAGTGACATTAAATACATAAAGTATATGTGTTATCATATTGTGTTATCATGTTTTTTGTGCAAGTGAGATGAGTAAATACAGGATCACATTTAGTCTAGAACTACAATATCCATCATTAATACACAACGTCAGTGTTGGGAAAGTTCACTTTCTTCATGAACTAGTTCAAAGTTCAGTTCACACATTTTAAATTGAACTAGTTCAGTTCATAGTTCATACTTCAAAAAATGAACTAGTTCATAGTTCTTTTTAACATATGTTGCTTCTTTTTTATTAAATCCACAGCCCATATACAACCACACAACAATTATTTTATCGACGGGCAAAGTTTGCACAGAACCTTGTCATGAAATCCGTTTAAATGATCATACGACGCCTCCTCGCTCGCTGCTTTGTCGACGGCGCCCTTGGCACGACACTGCTGGCTGGTGTTGCCAGATTGAGTGTTTTTTCACTACATATTACGGCCTGTTTACGTGTTTTAGCCGATTTTTCGCCTGGAAGGCTCTATAGAAATCTGGCACCCTATTGTGCAAAGTTAAACTGAGAGAGCGTGCGTTTATAGACACAAGAATGAACGCATTCACAGTAACGTTCATCAGGCAGTAATACAGTACGTTCAGTTCACGTTCGCCCAAAATAGGAATGCATTCATGAACTATCGTTCATTGAACGCATTCAGGCACAACACAGCACAACACACACAACGCCTCTGCACTTACTCCTGATTTAGGAGAGTTGTTAGTCCAAAAATGGAAAAACAAAGTAACTTAGATGTTTTGTCGTAAATCTAAAAGTAATGTGTTGCTTAGTTACTTGAAAAAAGTAATCTGATTACATAACTTGTGTTACTTGTAATGCGTTACCCCAACACTGGAGATTAGACATCACTGAAAACAGGACAATAGTAAGCTGTTTTTGTCTATTTAAAATGAGTTTTGTTTTACATGTTTTTAAATATAAAGTGGATGGAAAGGCATAGCACCAAACACTAGTCCCAAACAGATGAATTAAACAACTTCTTGTGGTCCGTGGATCCAAAACAACTAAAAAAATGTCCACACATGAAAATTAGCTCGAAATAACTTGAATATTGTTTAAATTTTATGCTCTTCATTTTAAGAAAAAAGTTTTCTGTGGTATCAACAAAAGTATCAAATGTTGATAATTGTCAAGGTATTGTATCAAAGTTAGAAATTGTAGTATTGTGACAACCCTAATGTGATATCTAGCATGCAATCTAAAAAATATTAATTACAACCTTTGCATGTAAAAAAAAACCACCTTAAAGCAATTTTCAATTGTTAATATGTGGCCAACCCAACCCCCATCACTGTAAAAAATAATTTCAAGATTTGTTATCACAACATATTTTCTTTTGTCAAATCAACTTTATAATAATTAATTTAGTTGAGATAACTTATTATTTTGAGTTTCTGATGATAAAATTATTCTCCTTCATTGCATTAACTCACTTTTTCCAGTTCAATCAACTTAAAATTTTAAGGCAACCCAGGTTTTAAGTTAAACCAACAATATTTTTTTACAGTGTAGTAATCAACATTTTTTATTTTGTCAAATCAACCTAAATAATTTATTTAGTTCAGATAACATATAATTTTGAGTTTCTGATGATTAAATTATTCTCCTTCATTATATTAACTCACTTTTTCCAGTTCAATCAACTTCAAATTTTAAGGCAACCCAGGTTACTTACTTTTTAAGTTAAACCAACAATTTTTTTTACAGTGTAGTAATCACAACATTTTGTCTTTTGTCAAATCAACTTTATAATAATTTATTTAGTTGAGATAACTTATTATTTTGAGTTTCGATGATTACATTAATCTCCTTCATTGTATTAACTCACTTTTTCCAGTTCATTGAACTTAAAATTTTAAGGCAACCAGGTTACTTACTTTTTTAAGTTAAACCTACAATCTTTTTTACACTGTGTATGTCATGATATAATTATATGAAAAAAAAAATAAAATGTAATATATTTATTTGTCAATTGGTTTAGAATGACACATGAGAATGAGTTAATGATGATAGAAGTTCCTTTTTCAGATGAACTATTTTTTTTTGGAGGCGTCCCTCTCTCTCTTTTCTCAGACACTCAAATGCCGAAAGCATTGACAGGACATTTTGTCTTTATTGATTGAGCGGAGATACAAATCTGTGGTCTAAATCCTACCGGTGCCTGCAATATCCGAGAAGAAAGAAAACAATTTGTAAATGAACGATATTTAGCTAAAAGAGCTGTCCGTGGAGCACCAAAGGCACAGTGGCATTATTTATTTGAGCTTCTCTATCTCTCTTTCATTTCCGTTCTCTCAATGCATATTTCAGCGGTGTGTAACCACTGGTTACGGCTCTAATAAGGATTCCTCTGTTTGCCCGAAGCTTTGATACCCTGAAAGTTTTCCGTGTGTGTCGCTGAACTTCACATATCTTACCGTGTAATTCCTGCTGTCAAATGGGTTGTTGCCGAGACGATGGTGCAGTGGCGGAGGGTTGAAGATTACCAGTGTTGACACTTGTGTCACTGTGATTAGTGAAGAATTAGCCGAACCGCACAACAGGGGGGAACCGGACACAACCGGACCCGAGGCTCCTCAGACAGAAGAGAAAAAAAGTCTCGAGAAAATAGATGAATAACGTTTCTCCCCATTAGTCTCTCTGCTTTTAGACTTCGCTATTGTGTTGAAACAGCAAAGTTGTGTGTTCTACTGTACAAAGAGGTCTGGTTTGTAATTGCAGTCTGATCCCAGGTCAATGTGTATCCATTGGTTCTCTGAATTGTGTGTCATTGTTGAGAAAGAGAGCTTTGTAGGCCTGTAACCAATAGCAGTGGCGTGTTTGTCCTGTTGAATGTGAATCAGAGAGGGCAGACGCGTGCCCTCGGCGTAGACGGTGGCTTTAAAGTGACAGACAAAGCCCTGGGTTATACACGTCAGACGCGCTGAGCCCGGGGTTACACGCATGACCTCACCACTCAATGTGACATTTACAGAGTGTTGCTGTCATATGAGAAAGTATGAGGTACAGGGCCTGCTATATGAAACAGGTATTTCACACATCAGTCAAGACTATAGGTCTAAACTACACTATTCAATAAGTTTGGAAAGTTTTTTGACATTTTTGGAAAGAAATCTAATGCTCGAAATATGCTTAAAATGCTAAATGCTAATTTCAATTAAAATTATTGAAATTGAAAAATAGCGCAAGGTTTAAAATGTCACATGAACCCTCAGAACTCTAATAGTGCTGAGTATGTGCTCAATTATTAATAATGGTTCTACTTATTGTCAGTTTAGAACAGTTTTCTTGCTTTAAAGAGCACCTATTATGGCATTTAAAATGTTCCTAATATTGTTCTGAAAGTCCCCAACAACAGTTTTACATGAATGCAATGACAAAAAAAAACACTTTTTGTTTTATAATATGCATTTATGTTTACCTGATTTGCTCACCGACTCCCAAATGATTCAATACGACGACTCATTTTTCCAAACCACTCCTTTGCGATGACGTGCTAATCGGCGGTGATTGGTCAGATGACCCAGTCAGTTATTGTTTGTTAGCCCAACACATAAAAATTGGATAAAGCAGTACTACAAGACGCTCTATTCTATGACAACTCCAATAACAGCGACAAACATTTCACATATTAAAAAAAAAACGTAACTTACACACACACACAACATACTTCATTGCGCCTTCCCTCCTTGCGCCCATGACGCTACAAAACCAATAAAAGCAACAATTATTAATAATACTTACAGGTTGTGATTCGGAGGAGGAAGCTGATCCATATACAGTGGATACTGAGCACTCCTTCAGGAACAATCAGCTTGCAAATCCACATTTGAATTCATTTATGTTTTTGAATGATTCGTCATTAAAATGATGAGAACACAATTCGGTCTATCTGTTGTGGTATCGTTGCGAATATGAACTCTAACCACCGATTCTTCACATGCTCTAGTGGCTGAACTATCTTTGCATTGTAGAACACAGCGTCTTCTTGACATGATGCTATGATGAAGTATTTGAATGTGTTCTAGACTTCTAGAGTTTACACTTCCGTCTGCGCGCAGTAACTGGGCGCGGCCAATATGCCAATGTTTCGTATCTACGTCACTACAAAACAGCTAATGACTCGTTTTAAAAACAATTCATTTCATAGACTCAGAGTCGACTCCCACTTTGAAAGACAATAACTTTATATACGGTGCACTTTCAGATATAAATCTTTGCAGGATGTTTTCATTCCCTTACGCCGCCTTCACACTGGCAGTTGAAATCAGCTCCGATGCGGCTACGAAACGACCGGAAGTCATTAATTTCCTATTGAGATTCGCAGACCGCATGCGAATGGGTCCGAAACGGGTCCGACCGAGTGCGGTGCGAAGAAAAATCGTGTCCGTTGGTCATCCGGATGCGTTCAAAAATTTGAACTCTTGCGAAAAGCTACGGACGGTTCCTATCCGAAAATTCCAGCGGAAGTTGAGCGTTGCTATGGTACTGATAAACAAACCTGAATTATTAACATTTAATACAAAAAATAATGATTTTATAACGAGAAGTTGTCATGTCATTTTTTATTTTTCTAACATTATTAGGGGGGCAGTTAATACAATTAAATTGTAGGCAGACATTAAACTATTGATCACCATATCACAGTTTTTAGTCGACCTGACATGTCAGCAGCCTTCCTATTAATATGTCTAATATAACCCTCATCAGAGAGATCATACAGAACTAACAGAATCAACCTTTTTTGTTTTGTTCTACCCGCGTCCGACGCTTTTCACTGTGTAGTACGACGTCCATTGGGAGCGTATTGCATCGGAGCTGATTTCAACTGCCAGTGTGAAGGCGGCGTTAGAGCTATAGTCCACACTACATGAACAGTCATTTTCAAAAATCCATGATAGGTGCTCTTTAAATTTTGTGGAAACCAAAATAAAAAATATTTTTAATATATTTTTTGATGAATAGAAAGTTCAAAATGCTTGCTAAATAAAAGCGTTAATCCTACCCCAAACTTTAGAATGTTATTGTATCATTTTTTAAAGCATAAAATTAGCAAAAAAGCATCAAATCAGCATATTAGAATGATTTCTTAAGGATCACGATAAAATTCTGCTTTGTCGTCACAGGAAAAAAAATACGTCACTCACGTCTTGTTCCCTTCTCAGGGAACTGGGCTACACACTGTATGTACCCCTGAGACACTTAGGATTTCACAGCAATACCGTTTTTACTGTATTTTTGAATGCTTTAGTAAGCATAATACACTTCTTTCACAAACATTAAAAAGTCGGTAAATATTTATTTTAGGCTTCAATTTTCACAATTAATGACTTGCTTATTAGCATGTATATTACTTGGATATTGGCTTTTTATTAGTACTTATAAAGCACATATGAATGCCTTATTCTGCATGATCATATTCTACATCCCTTAATCCTACCCAATACCTAAACGTAACAACTACCTTACTAACTATTAATAAGCATGAATTGGGGGGTTGTAAAGGAGTAGTTCACTTAAAAAAATAAATAAATAAAAATTAAAAAATTAAAAAAACTTGCTGATAATTTACTCCCCATCCAAGATATCCATGTCATTCTTTTTTCAGTCGAAGAGAAATTAAGGTTATTGGAAAACATTACAAGATTTTTCTCCATATAATGCACTTTACTGGTAACCAAACAGTTCAAGGTCCAAAAGACAGTTTCAGTGCAAACTGTTCAAAGGGCTTTAAACGATGCCAGACGATGAATAATGGTCTTATTAAGTGAAAAGATCAGTCATTGAAAAAAAAAAACTTGAACAAAAACTCAAATGCTTATAAAAACTTATAGAAACTACTCCTTTAAGTCATAGTTTGTTAATAGAGAGATTGGACCCTAATCTAAAGTGTGACCAAAAAATCTTGATTTTACTTGATAGGAAAAAGAGATAAGTACCAAAAGTGCAGCGGGAAAGAAGGAAAGAACAGGATTAGAATAGTTGCAAGCCAGACTCAAACCTGCATTGCCACTATTAGCACTATAGATCAATATTAACCACTAATAATTTGTCTTGCCTAAACTATATTGCATTCTATACTAGATAAATAGCCATTAATTATAAAGACGTGAAATTAAATACCATCACATGCAGTCTGAACCCGTTTGATGGCTGCCCCATAGAGTGATGTATCTAATGAAAGTGTGCAGGCTGAGCTTCAGGTCCATGCTGTGACAGCCGGGGGACAGAAGACGGATTGGTCGGTTTAAGACTCGACAGCGCTGATGCACTGCAGGGATTTTGAGCCTTGGCCCCACCATGCTGAATACTCCATGAATTCATAACTCCCAGCTATCTACAGCAGGACACGTTCTTTATTAAAAAAACAGCACTGCTTCATTCTCTATTCACATGCCCACAGCAGATTACTTGCCTATCCAGGTCATAAACATTTTGTAATCAACTCCAGGGTCAGGAGATGTTATATTTGCTGTGTTTTCCCGTCGTCTTATCTGGTTAATTATAGTTGGGAGATTTGGGTGCTGCTTCAGTGTGGGTCAGAAGCAGGTTCAACCAGTAAGATTAGCCATGTTAGGGAAAGTTTAAATTAACAATATTGGGCTCGTTTAAAGAGTAATTAACAAAGTACTATTTAATAAAAAGTAACTAATTGATTACAGTAACTAACTGTAATTTAAAATAATGTACTGTAACTTATTTAATGAATAAGCCTCAAGTGGAGATGCAGATTCTCGTCTGAATGGTTAATTAAGTGACATTAAATACATAAAGTATATGTGTTAGTACACTACAATAACCATCATTTATACACAACGCAAACAGTGCTTCTGCAATTACTCCAGATTTAGGAGAGTTGTTAGTCCAAAAATGGAAAAACAAAGTAGATGTTTTGTTGTAAATCTAAAAGTAATGGGTTACTTGAAAAAAGTAATCCGATTACATAACTTGTTTTTTTACATGTTTTTAAATATAAAGGGGATGGAAAGGTGTTTGCGCCAAACACTAGTCCCAAACAAATTAATTAAATAACTTCAAAAAAAAATCTAAAAAAAGGTACACACAAAAATTATCCAAAAAGCTCACAAGATTTTATTGTCCAGAAGTCAAAAAAGTTGCACAAAATGTTTATTTTTTATTTTATTTTTTATTTTTTGCCATGTATTTCCAAGCATACATCTGCGGTCATTTACAAACTTATTACCGTAATCAATGCCATATACTGGAATCTGACTTTATCCCATAGAAAAATATTTACATAAATTGTTTTGCCTTTTTGCATTTTATTTGTGTCATCAGGGCAATAAAATCTTGTGAGCTTTTTTTTTTTCAAAAAAGTTGCGCACAGTTGTTTTTTATTTTTTTTGCCATGTATTTCCAAGCATACATCTGCGGTCATTTACAGTCGTATTACCGAATCTGACTTTATCCCATAGAAAAATATTTACATATTTTTTTTGCATTTTATTTGCGTCATTAGGGCAATAAAATCTTGTGAGCTTTTTTTTTTTTTTTTTTTTTTAGATTTTCTTGTGTGGATCTTTTTTTTCATATATATATATATATATATATATATATATATATATATATATATATATATATATATATATATATATATATATATATATATATATATATATATATATATATATATATATATATATGCATATATATATATATATATATGTATATATATGTATATATATGTGTATATATATATATATATATATATATGCTTAGCTATATATATGCTATATATATATATATATATATATATATATATATATATGTATGTATATATATATGTATATATATATGTATATATATATATATATGTATATATATATATATATATATATATATATATATATATATATATATATATATATATACAGCAAATTTGCAGCTGAACAAAACTTTTGGAGTGCAATTAAAAAAATGTGAAAGTTCCTCTAGGGTTCTGCACTCACAGATCGCATGTGGACATGGTCACGAGTGAGTTTTTATCAGTAATATGCTGCTCATCTCACCAATATTTATGCACGGCCCTATGGACCATTAAACTAAATGCCCACCATCTGTGCATGGCAATTGCAATGCAATATCGAGTCACAGAGATAGTTTTGTGCTCTAAAAAACATAGCTCCAAATAGGCATGTTTTATTACATGGCTCTGAACACCTCCTGTCACTTAATGTTGTGGGATTGAAATGGAGGACAGGGAAGTCAGCCAAGCCAAAGGGATGCAATTCCACCTACGGCTTTGCACCTTTGTCATGTTTCACAAATCATTGAACACCGTTCTCCGAGCAGGTGGCTGAGTCGTCACCTGTTGTTCACACTACACGCGCGGCTTGATAAGTAACCAGATATAAATAACCAGATCTGCCTCAAGACAAGCACGAGGGCCCTAATTAAACAGCATAAAGCAATTAAACCATGCTTATAGCAGGCATAATGTGCCTCTTCAAGCTGCCAAGTACCTGGAAGATCGTCACAGGAACTAGATCCAAACATGGAAGGCTGGAAAAGCTCGGAGCAGGCACCTCGCAGGACGACCGTGTGAGCAGAATGCTACGCTCCGACAGGCTAATTTATCATTGTCCTGTTGCCAGGGCAACTCGGAATCATGTGATCCCCGGGCAGTGTACTGGTGACTAGTAGAGAGTGACTCTGGTTTGAAGAGAGGCTTCCTGTGAGTAGAGAGGCGAACTGACATTTCTCATAATAATCAAGCGGCGCGGGCGTCGACGGAAAACGACAGCCAGGATTCTCCTTCTGTTTGTCTTTCTCTCTTACGTGTTGTGATAGTTGCACAAAACACCCATGCCTCCCCCCTAATTCCGCTTATCAAAATGAGTCTGGAGTTGTTTGTTTGCTTCTGTGTGCAATTTGTTTGTCTGTCCGCGCGTGTGTGTTTGCCTGTCGGCCGCTGATGAATTTAAATGACGTTCGCGAGTGCGCTGCCGCCGAGCAACACTTTCTCTTTGTGACACGCTGGCTGGCTGCCGCGTATATGCTCGCGGGGCTCTGTGTCTAATGATGGAAGGGCCAGGGAGCAGCCAGGATTCCTGTGGATCTGCGGTGTAGGAGTGCACCCCACTTCCCCCGTTACCCCTGCTGACAGGCCCTGTGAGATGAGCTCAGCTCATTTGCAGGATTTACAGAATTTCTATTGCAGACAGGCTGCAGGAGTGGCAGCGCTCGTCCAGATTTCTCAGAAGACTGCCTGCTGTCTTTTCACTTTCATGGCCTCTCTATCACTCCAGCCTCGCTCTTGGGCTTTCTTTTGACAATGGGCACTTTTAGTCCTGGCAAGGGAGTAAAGTGCCTTCAGATATGCTTTTTTTTCAAATTCACTAGCTTATTAATTTGTCTATTAACAACTTATTTGTCTTATTTTTTAAACAACAAGTCAGTGCAACTGCAATTTTAAAGGGGTGATGAACTGAGAAATTTTCCTTGAGATTTTGACATCTAAGAGGTCATCATATTATAAGAATATCCTGTAAGTTTCAGAACTGAAAACATCCTTGTTAGTCCAATAAAAGCTTTTATTGACACCAGCCTCAGCAAACGACTTGTTTTTCAAAGTGGGGAACTAAGACGTCAAAGAGGATAAAACACCACCCCCGTAGAAGATCAACGCCTACTTCAACACGGCCAGTTTAGCCCCGCCCACGATTCGCGCATTACACGCATAGCTAAATAACATAGGCCTACCTCGTGATGACAAACCGGATCGAGCTACCGAGCAACACAATATATTGTGCAGTGCCTGGTTGTGGAAGACAGTCGCTGCATAAGCTTCCTCTGGATTCCAATAGGACTGCGTGGATAAACTTTATTTTTAATGACGTTCCACTCCAGCTGATGAGGTAAAACATTGTACGTCTGTTCGCTTCATTTCACTGAGGATTGTTTTGCAAACAAGATTGGATTTGCAGACAAATTAAGAACGTAAAGAACGGTGCTGTGCCGTCTATATTGGATCTGACAGGAATTGTGCAACACACGAACTCTGGGTCGAACATGTATGGGCGAATAATTTCGGTTGCGATTTTACAACATTGGACGTTTTCAAAACAATTTTGCCCAAGTCCATTGACGGGTGAGTTGAAACTCATAATATGCAAAACTGTTGTCCACTCACAGCAGTCGTCAGTGCGAGACGCCCATAAAAACGAGCGTTTTTCAGCTAGGCTCAAAACTAGGGTACAAAATAGCCTATTAATTATTCATTTTGATGTTTTTGAATGCAAAAACCAAGCGAACATCATAAGTTGACCTCAGACAACAATATAATAAAATTTAAAAAGCCAGTTCATGACCCCTTTAAAGGTTCAATACCTAAGATTGCATATCACTAGAGGGCGCTACATTCAAAACAACAACAACGGCTTTGCTTGATGACGACGTGGAGGAACGCGGAATGATGGGAACTGTTGTTTTCAACTCCACCGTGGATAAATCAGTCAGACGGGAATCGAAAATTAGTTGTCATGGATGAGGTAAAGTTCGATTTCTATAAATGTTGCGTTTAATGACATGCTTGTTTTTCATTAAACTGAAATAGCCGCAAGAAAAGTCAGGTTTAAAAGTAAATTAGTTATCACAGATGTTACTGTACGAGTCACTGGACGAAGCTATGGTGGAGAGGGTTTGAAGTCAAATCGTTGCTAATGGATCCTGACTTCGCCCTATGCTGCAATATGCATTTAGTTTTGTATTCATTTACAGAAATCAGCTGCTTGACAATTACTGATGTTATTAGATTTTTCAGGTGATATTCTCAATTCAGTGAACAGATGTTCTGATGTAAAATTTTCAGACTGCAGACTCGGCAACGATTGTATTTAATTGTACAGTACAATCATAACATAGAACAGACATTATCTTCCTTTCATGATGAGAAAGTGCGCGTCCGGTGTGCGATACTGGACTTTGTCCTAGACGTGGCGCGGCTCTTCTCGTTCGGTGTGCGATACTGGACTTTGTCCTAGACGTGGCGCGGCTTCTCGTCCGGTGTGCGATACTGGACTTTGTCCTAGACGTGGCGCGGCTCTCGTCGGTGTGCGACCCCTTTACAGCCAACAGTTCACATTCCGAGAATAATTGAAAAAGAATAATGCACCAGAATGTGCACCATTCCATTACAAATGCGCGAAACAAGTTGACGTTTGTTGCTTGATAGACGCAAACGCACAACTACAACTTCCGCATTTATCCAGGACTACACGTAGTACAAGCGGAAACTGTAACGCGGATATGACGCGAATTGACTGGCGACTCCCAGCTCACCCCTGCTCACACGCCCCGTTTCCTTGGTTAAAATCTCAATTTACTCGCAATTTAAACATAGCTTGAAACATTTGGAATATTGTAAGTTATCATCTTAACTAAATATATAACACTGGCCTTGTGATTTTGGGATATTTTAATGCAAAAATCTTAGGTATTGTACCTTTAAGCATTTTTTGGAATATGATGGTGGTACTTGACTACTTGATTATACATTTGTCCAGTGAAAATCTAAAAATAAATAAATAAATAAATAAATAAACAACATGCAATTTGTCAGACATTGTCCATGTGGTACTTAAAAAAAGTTGTAACCGGGGAAATATGTATTTAAAAATTATTGTAAAATATGATACTTATCATTTTACTGGCTGAGAGGTACTTAACATGCAGTCTGCAAACAATCACATCATTACCAGATTGGCATGGGGTCCTTCCAATAAGATCATCTCTCAATGCCAATCAAGCCAGCTATTAGGCTAACTGAAATAAATAAAACCATGCCAATCTCTAGGTATGGTGAAGGTTATGTGATGATGTGGGGCTATTTTAATTCCAAAGGCCAAGGGAACTTTAGGATGCATATTATCCTGGATCCATGAAATAACTGTCCTTTGAAAATAAAAACATGCCTGCCTACATAGGGGTGTCCTGACTTATGCCCCTGTATTTTAAGGAAGAACATTTATTTATTTACAATACATTATTCATTCACAAAAAAAAATTGGTGTCCTTAAAGGTCAGAGTTTTCCTCATTTTTAATTTAAGCATTAAGATCAATTTCTAAAAGATTATTTTTATTCGTCTTTTTAGTCCATTTTAATTCAGGATTTTCATATGTTCAGCCATTTGAAAAGTATCTGAAATATATATAAAATGAATATATAGACTTAGGACACAAAAGTGCTGTTTTGAATAAAAACTCCCAGCCCGGTCTCATCCCAAGGCGTCATATAGGTGGCGCTTTTGAAATTGCGTATAAATCCGACGCACATGGCACCCTTTAGCGTCAATATGAGATGCAGATATGTATGGGCCAGAAGGCGCCTCCTAGTGGTCTAACCCTAACCCTACCTCAGACCTAAACCTACCCATAACCGAAGCATGTTACATTGACGCGAAAGGGTGCCATGTGCCATTTCAAAAGCGTTACCTATGACGCCATAGATGACGATGCGTTATGAAAATACTCCTTATGATTGTCTTGTCAAGGAGGAACCCGCGTTAAGCCGCGTTAAGATTATTTTAGCAGAAGGACCAGTGCACCGCCTAGTCTCTATCTAAACTCTATGTGTAAGTTGCATTAGTACATACCCTCTCCTCCTCCTCTTCGTCATTCTCCACCTTCCAGCAGCAAGGCGCACGATGAGATCGCAACCCTCTTTGACCTGACGTACAGCATAAGTGGCTTTCTCAACAGAGCCCAAAACAGTCTGTTTTCCTCCTCTGCAGGTCTGTAATCCGGAGGAGTGTCGAAGAGCCTCAAAGAGCATTATTCATCTCTGTGTGCATAATGCTACGCAAGGAGAGATTTTATAAGGGCTCGCCCGGGGGAAACAAAGAATGTTATGCTCCTTCTCCACTGGAGTAAATCTGGTCAAATCAGCGAAAAGCCTCATAAAATAAACCTTTTACGCATTGATCTAACAAAATGAATCCAGCATTATACAGTTTACAATGTCCAATATAATTACAGTGATGTGCAAGTTCCGACTGGTGACTCGTTATTGCATGTATGATAGTGTTAAGCAGGATCTAAGACAGAATAAGCAAGGAAACTGGTAGATTAAGTATCAGCATTTAGGTGTTGATCTTTTAATAATAATAAAAAAAGTTCAGTTCCACATATTATACCACACTTTTGTGCTATGTAAATTTTTTGGTTATTAAACGTTATAGGAACTCTATATATGTATATGCCTTTTCCACCACATTGTCTATTTTTAAGATACAGGAAGGAGATTTTCTTGAAGCAAGTGCACTGTGGAAAAAAATATGTAAAGTAGGTCATCTTTTTTAAGCGTCATTTAATTAGATCAGCGACGTGGCTTTTGTCCATGAAGTTCACACCAGGGTCACACTTTTGGTGTTTGACTACTGGAGAGATTTTGTCAACTTTGTTACTATGGATCAAGTATTATAGTATTATTTTCATCAATTTCTAAAAGTATTTTGTACTTAAATACTACATTTTATAAAAATAATATTTACATTCTGGGCTTGACATTAACGTATTCTGCTCACCAGCCACACTGACTAGTTTTAGTTCAGTTTTATTTTCACTGGCCACACATTATGTTTTGTATAATTAAAGTTGAGGGAGTGCTAAAACTTACTTGAGATAGATTAACAACCTTTTTTAATGTAAATTAAACTGTACACACCCAAATCAAGACTATGAAATGTGTAACACTACAGGTCATTATCACATATTTAGCTCTGTTGAAGTTGTGTGTTTAGCTAATTTTCTTAATGAAAACATGTTGTCTATTTAAGACATAAAACGTGTAGCTTCTTATTGCATACAATAAAAGTGGTGCAGGGTTGTAGAAGATTCATTTAAAGGGGTCATGAACTGGCGTTTTAAATTTTATTATATTGTTGTCTGAGGTCAATTTATGACATTCGCTTGGTTTTTGCATTCAAAAACATCAAAATGAAATAAGTAATAGGCTATTTTGTACCCAAGTTGTGAGCCTACCTGAAAAACGGTCGGTTTTTATGGGCGTGTCACACTGAAGACTTGGAAGTAAATGCCCACTGCTGTGAGTGGATAACAGTTTTGCATATTATAATGAGATTAACTCACCCGTCGGTGCACGTGGGGGAAAATGGCAACCAGATTCGCCCATACATGTTCGAACCAAGAGTCCGTTTGTTGTACAATTCCTGTCAGATCCAATATAGACGGCACAGCTTTACTCTTAATCAGTCTGCAAATCCAGTCTTGTTTACAAAACAATCCTCAGTGAATCGGTGGGCGGGGCTAAACCGGCCGTTTTGAAGTAGGCGTTGATGAGCGGGTTGGGTTTCAGCGTATTTGACGTCATACTTCCACGCTTTCAAAAACGAGGCGTTTGTTGAGGCTGGTGTCAATAAAAGCTTTTATTGGACTAACAAGGTCGTTTTCAGTTCTGAAACTTACAGGATATTCTTATAATATGATGACCTCTTAGATGTCAAAAGCTCAAGGAAAATTTGATTTCTCAGTTCATCACCCCTTTAAAAAAAGGAAAAAAAAACTTAACCCCCCCAAAAAAAACCTAGACAAAGAAACACTAGTCGTGTTTCCATTAGCCTTCAAACTGAGTAAATTGAAATTGTGAATTGAAAATATGCACAATAAAAACTCCCGTTTATCGCAATAAAGTTTTATGCTCACATGAGGAGGTTTTACAGGCAATTCGGAAATAAACTACTTTTATTTGCGTAAACTCAAAATAACAAGAAAATGATTTTGTAAAATGAAATATAACAATCAGGCACGCATTCATGATCTCTGTGAACTGAAGCGCTAATTAAGGTGCATTTGTAATGACTTATCGCGAGAGGAAAAATAGAAGTCTTAGTTGCATAACATCGGTTAATGCGGCGATTTCACGCAGCCGCCATTTTGAAATCGAAAGCGATGCTCCGGTGGGAAGAACGTTGGTACAGATACAGATAGACAACAATGCCTTGGACTACCAAGCCGAAGCTGTTGCTACAAATTTACACTATTGGATGTTACTATCCAATATAGCGTATGTATAAAGGTCGTTCCGACTTATTTTTTTATGTTCTGAATTTTATATATATATATAAAAAAAAGGTTAAAGGCGACACTTCCGGTTTTCTTTCCACATGAGCCATTTCAAAATGGCGGCTGCGTGAAATCAGTCTATGGAAACGCTATCATTTCGCAATAGTTTTTTAGCGACATTTAGAAAAAATCGCGAGTGCCTACTGCCTGATTAAATATGTTTTAGCAGTAATGTCAATAATAAAAACTATACAAAAAAATCACTATCTTCTAGCGAACCCGCCACCTGACCAATGTACATTTTATGGTACTTTATAGTCTCAACTTTAAAAGATTGGTTGTCCCAACCACAAAAGAGACCCCCTTCTCCTTTTCAACACTGCAGTATGTCCTACAATATTGGCTGGGTACAGCCATTATCAACATGACTTCCACTTTCCATTGAACTTTCTTTTCTTTTTCTTAGTTTCCTTTTCCTTTTCATCATCAGGATCACTCTCGTTTGTTGTTTACTCTCCGGGTTTTGTAACACTTTTATGTGTCCCATAGCTCCCCAGGGTCACTGTTCCACAAGAATGTCTTTGCTACAGTGTCATGTGACAATAGCGCATGAGGGCAAGACAGTAGACATCGCAAATGGACCATTGAGCAAACCCTGTGTACAGGAAGAGCTCATGGGAGTTGTAGTGTCATTCATAGTGTCGCATTGCAGTTCATTTATTATTTCGGATGCCTTTTGAGAAGACAATTCATCCCGCCAAATTCACCCACATTTGGCAGGTTGGCTGGAGTTAATGTCAAGCCCTGTTTACATTGCTTAAAGGTTCATGTTGCACATCCTGAAGCACAATACTATAGCCAGTGTAGGGTGTATTCTGTATGCTAGAGTGTATTGTTCATTAGCCAGAAAGCTTCATTACATATGTTTGTTTTTATCTGTTTAAGAGGCTGATCTCTCTCTCTCCCCTTTGTCTTTGTCTCTCTCCCTCTCACTCACTGTGGGGTGTAATTGGATGTTTTAATTGGGTTAGATTCTACAGCTGCAGTTCAAAGCTGCGGATGTAATCTGGGTTTATGCTGGCC
The DNA here is from genome assembly GCA_030378365.1 of Hybognathus amarus. NCBI lineage: Eukaryota > Metazoa > Chordata > Actinopteri > Cypriniformes > Leuciscidae > Hybognathus > Hybognathus amarus. The sequence continues at coordinate 230,638 of JAQIUQ010003478.1, read as the reverse complement.
TGACATTAATCAGTTTTGCATGGGCATCCTGGGAGATGCCGGGCTCCTCCAATACTGTGCCAGTGTTGAGCCACTCGATTGGCTGCACAGACCTGGACACGGAAAGAGGATAGAGAAATGGAGAAGAAGAAAATTCTGAGAAAAGATTAGCCAGACAAAGGAAACGAGCAGAAAAAGCCATTCAGAGCTCCTTCAATTAGCAGATGGTTTATGAGGCTGCACTGGAGCATGATGGATTGGGCCACTGGAGTGGTTTGGATAGTACAGCATGTCCCACATTAGAGCTCAAGTACTTCTTCTCCTGTATTTGGACAGTGTAGCCTACTGTAACACAACACACATGTACAGGAAATAGCACTTGCATGATTTTTTATTTTATTTTTTAAACAACTACCATTGTCAACCTACAGTTTTCATCTGCAGTTGATCATATTGTTTTTTACACAAATAGTTTTTACATTTTATTTTATACATTTTATTTTAATTTGTAAATGCATTTTGTATTACAAAAAAATTAAATAAAAGTGTGTGTATAATTTTTTTTTTGTTGGTTTGACTTAAAAAATTAAGTAACCTGGTTGCCTTAATTTTAAATTCATTGAAATGGAAAAATTGAGTTAATACAATGAAGGAGATTAATTTAATCATCAGAAACTCAAAATATTATGTTATCCGAACTACATAAATTATTTAAGTTGATTTGACAAAAGAAGAAATGTTGTAATTACAAATCATGAAAATATTTTGTTTTTACAGTGTGTAAATATATACATATATTCAGTTTCCCAATGTGATTCACTGTAACAAAAAATATTTTCAAGATTTGTTATCACAACATTTTTTCTTTTGTCAAATCAACTTAATTTTTTTAGTTCAGTTAACTTATTATATTGAGTTTTTGATGATTAAATCAATCTCCTTCATTGTATTAACTCACTTTTTCCAGTTCAATCAACTTAAAATTTTAAGGCAACCAGGTTACTTACTTTTTTAAAGGTTCTCTAGCGATCCTGGGTGTTGACGTTCAGAATATTTTCAAACAAATTCGGAGGCTAGCTAGACCCACCCTCCTCCGCATCTCATCTCCTCCCCCTCCCTTCCTTGCTTCCTGAAAATAATTGTGAACGTGAATTGTGTGGGTTTGGAGAACATAAGCATCAATTTAGAAGAAAAAAATAATAATTTAACTAGTGCTGTCAGTTTAACGCGTTATTAACGGCGTTAACGCAAACCCACTTTAACGGCGTTAATTTTTTTATCGCGCGATTAACGGTCTTTTTGTCACATGCTTTTGCAACAGGACGCGGCATGCGTCCTGATCCATTTCGCCGTCTCGCGCTCGTCATCCAGTCAAAGCCGAAACGTGTGTTTGTGGCATGCCTGTTGTTTTGTTTTCGATCTAGCTAGATCCGCTTGCTCTTTGGTCGAAGAAGCAACAAAACGTCCTCGCGCGGCGCAAGCCATTGAAATGAATGGGTTTCAGAGCGCAGCGCGAGGATGTTTTGTGCCGCACACACTCGTTTGGGCTTGCGAGCCGGCCAAATAGTAACGTTACGTTTTGAGTGGATGACGAGCGCGAGACACCGAAATGGATGCCCTGAAGATTCTGAATTGGAAAGTTTACTTTTAAAAAGTTGCCAAACTGTCCCATTGACAAGACCAAGTGATCTGTGTGTTTTGTCGTTGTGAACTGAGCTATCATCATCGCAGCACGTCCTGTCTGAAACACCACTTGATGATGGCCAAGCACACACAGCTGATGCGAATTCTCCACCCCCTCGTCAATATTAGGACCTGTCAGTATTTTTTTCACCCTTTTATTGGTAGACAGTGTTACATTGTGTGAGAGATTATTTATATATTGTGAAATTTAACACTATTCCAATGTTATTTTCAATAATAATAATAAAAAAAAACATTTGCACTAAACAAGCCAATCCACTTTTCCATGTTGATAAGAGCATTAAAATTAGAAAAAATAATGTAACAAAAAGAAATCAAAAGAAATCAAAAGATATATAGAATAGATAAAAATGTGCGATTAATCACAAGTTAACTATGACATTAATGCTGATTAATCGCGATTAAATATTTTAATCGTTTGACAGCACTAAATTTAACGTTACCCACCTGTCCAGCAAAAACAGAGCAACCTGAATGTCGGACTGGAAGCCCTTCTGCCGCTGGAGTTCTCGCCATCGTTCAAAAGCTTTACCGATGTAAATTCGGAACTTCGCACGTTCTTTATCCGATTCCTTCTTCTTTTTAATTTGTTCATCAGAACGTCGTCTCTTTGGTCGTGTGTCAGCCATTTTTCAAACTCAAATACTTCTTGCCAGTGATTGGCTGGAACACTGTTTGTTAGGTTTCGTGGTCCGGGTGAGACATGATTGTTTTTGTTGCCGTTTGTGGAGCCTGTGGTGTCTACAGAGACCGCGTTTTTTACAGTGTGTTTAGGGGACAGGCAGCTAGCCGATAGTGAGGAGACGTTTGCTGTATGTGACAAAAAATGTTTTGGCCCCACATCGCTTCGAGAACCTTTAAGTTAAACCAACAATATTTTCTACAGTGTAGTATTAAACTATAGGCAAAAGCTTTTTCTCTTTGCGAAAATAAGTTTAGAAAAAGTCAATTTTGTCGGCAATGACTTAAATGAATCTGGCACTTGAGCAGCCAGAGTGCAACACATTTGCATGTTTTTTTGTGTCTATATTGTGAATTGATTTACAGCTGGAGGTGGATTTTCTGATTTAAATAAAATCAATTTATAGGGTTTTTATGACAACAGCCCACACTATTAGTTTGTTTGACATTCTAAAGCGTTCCTTTTTTTGAAGACTGATATCAGAGAATATGTTAATGCTGTCCGAGAATATGTTAATGCTGCCCCATTTTTTTTAGTCTACCTTCCCCTTTATCTCTGCTGAGTATGACCTTTAGTTAGTTCTTACCCTTTCAGTAAAACATAAAGATAAAAAGAAATAACAGCTTTTTTATACGTCTCGCCCTGCCGAGTGGAAACCTCGGCCAATTAAGTGGCAGTGGGTGGGCAACCGGTGGACATTGTGATATTTCACTCTAATCTGACAAATAGAAAGAAAACGGGAAACCCGGAAGAAAACGTCCGAGCTGTAGTATTCATTTTTAGACTGATTAGTACACAATTGTTTTTTCTTTTTCTTCAAAAGTCACAAAAGCGCGGACTCTGGACCTGATATGCATAAATTTCCATGCATCTTTCTGTTTACCGTGTAGTGACAGTGGGCCTAATCATATTCAATGTAAATGAAGTCCAGGAAGTTCGATACAGGGGTCACAGAAAAAAAGGTTTTCCTGTTATCAGTGTGTGCGGAATCAGCATGCTAAATGCTAGCAGACAAGCTGTTTTCCGAGCATTGTGGCAATAACAAGAGGCTCCACGCAGCCAGAAAGAAATCGGAGTCTCTATGCGACAGTGGGCCTGTAATTTGTAATCTCCTTTTCACCTCAGTTAATTAAAAGCCATACAACAGAGAATGCCTGCACTTTACCGTAAAGCAGGTTGCTGGAATTAGATGAATAAGAGATGAGGGTTGACATACAGCCTCTTCAATTTCACACAACACAAATAGCTTTGGGTTAGCTGTAATTATCTGTGGATGTGTCCATTAAGGTTGGGGATGAAGTTTTAATCTGATGTTATTATGCAGAAAGGATGAAATCATAATGCCTTGGCTGCTCGGGGTCTCAGCAGTGTCTAGAAAAGATGCGAGTCCCGCAGGTGTTTATCCTTGGATGGAACTCAGGTGTGAGCTAAAAGCACGATTTATTAGTGTAATAAGTTTGTGTAGCACACAATAATTAGGCAGATTTGAATGTGACCTCTCCATATTTAAAGGCGTGCGGAAACGATATGGACGGCCGAGAACAGCTTTCATTTTCATTAAGGAACACTTTCGGAGGCTATGGCCGATCAGCAGGGGAAATGACGGCGAATGCAAACTTCTTTTGAAAGACAAGAGGGTCAGTTTAATTACTGTTCGTCGGCTTTGTAATTACTTTGATACTGCTAAATTGAACGTATGCACTTGGTCTTTCCAACTGACAACTTTGTAGGTTCTTTATTTATCTGTTTATAGACATTATCAGTTCGATTGCCATAATGGATTGTGTATATGTCCTTCAGAGCTATTGCATTAGTAACTTATTGGCTCAAGATCAGGGATGGTAATCCAATGTTTGTTGCTTCTATTGTTAGATGGCTGTTTGTCAATTTGGAATTACAAGGTTTGAGTCTTTGAGAAAGTTACATTGCCAAGTTGGTCTCGATGGACTGTTCTTTTAAAAAGTTGCTTTTATTTACTATTGTCACTTAGCCAGACTGTGTTCTAAGTGTAATCTACCTATCCGTCCTTTCTGGCAAGCTATAGGCAAATTCAGAGGTTAGTTCTTCAAATGTTCTTTGTAAACATGATTGTGTTTCCTGTAAAACTGAACCACCAAATCGTATTTGGTAACACTTTATTTGAAGAGGTGTGCATAAGACTGACATGACACGGTCATAAACATGACATAACACCTGTCATAACATGAAGGAGTCTTTATGAATGTTTATGACTTTTGTCATTAAGCGTCATTCAGTAAATTATGACACTTTTAATGCAGAGTTAACTTTGTTTAAAATGCCTTTGTTATGACTTGACATTAACAAACACAACAAATTTCTTGATTATGACAACTTGACATTAACCAAGAAATCATAACCTGTCAACCTGACATCTTTATAACTAGTCCAACGTGTTCCACGTTACTTGAGGTAAAGGGAAATATTAATGACACTGTTGTTAAAGCATTTGACTGTGTAATAACCCTTAATGACATCTTTATAACTAGTATGTGTTCCACTTTACTTGAGGACAAGTAAAATATTCATGATACAGTTATAATGGTGTCATGACGGCCAAAGTCAAAACCAACCACATATGACAGGGTAATGTACTGTTAATGCAAAGCTTAATAACTTCTTTAAGTTTGATAATTAGACCTGTTATGACATATTTGTGACAGGTTGACAGGTTATGATTTCTTGGTTAATGTCAAGTTGTCATAATCAAGACATTTCTGTCTTTGTTAATGTCAAGTTGTCATAATCAAGACATTTTTGTCTTTGTTAATGTCAAGTTGTCATAACAAAGACATTTAAAACAATGTCATCTTTGCATTAAAAGTGTCGTAATTTACTGAATGACACTTAATGACAACAGTCATAAACATTCATAAAGACTCCTTCATGTTTATGACGGGCATTATGTCATGTTTATGACAGTGTCATGTTAGTCTTATGCACACCCCTTCAAATAAAGTGTTGCCTTGTATGTTTGTCATGCTGTTAGCACACAACATGCTAACTTGAAATGATGGCAAGTGCAGTGATATTAGAAATTGCTTCAAATCACTCATTTCAGTGGCCACTGTTCCAAAAGTATTGTTCTATTAATTTTCTTTAAAATATGGATTTGAAAAAAGTATTGTATATGTTAAAGTATGTTAAAGTTGTTAAAGTGAACTAAACCAGCCAACCAACCATGAGGTGAATCACAACATTACAAACATTGATTTGAATCTAAAAGTATTTGAAAGTCAGACCAAAAGACAAAGGTACAAGACCTGAATACTTAGCAACTTTAAAGGGGTGATGAACTAGAAATAAAGCTCCTTGAGCTTTTGACATCTACGAGGTCATCATATTATAAGAATATCCTGTAAGTTTCAGAACTGAAAACGTCCTTGTTAGCCCAATAAAAGCTTTTACTGACACCAGCCTCAGCAAACGACTCGTTTTTAAAAGTGGGGAAATATGACGTCCAAGTTGTTAAAACACCACCCCCGCAGAAGAAGATCAACGCCTGCTTCAACATGGCCGGTTTAGCCCCGCCCACCGATTCCGTGCATTAGCTAAGTAGCCTAACATACATGCCTACCTCGTGATGACAAACCAGATCCCAGCAATACAGAATATTGTGCAGTGCCTGGTTGTGGAAGACAGTCGCTGCATAAGCTTCCTCTGGATTCCAATAGGACTGCATGGATAAACTTTATTTTTAATGACGCTCCAGCTGATGAGGGTAACACATCATCGTCTGTTCGCTTCATTTCACTGAGGATTGTTTTGTAAACAAAGACTGGATTTGTGCTAAGTGCTGTGCCGTCTATATTGGATCTGACAGGAATTGTACAACACACGGACTCTTGGTTCGAACATGTATGCGGCGAATGCGGATTGCCATTTGACAACATTGGACGTTTTCCCCCACGTGCACCGACGGGTGAGTTAAACTCGTTATAATATGCAAAACTGTTGTCCACTCACAGCAGTGGGCGTTTACTTCCAAGTCTTCAGTGCGACACGCCCATAAAAACCGACCGTTTTTCAGGTAGGCTCACAACTTGGGTACAAAATAGCCTATTTCTTATTCATTTTGATGTTTTTGAATGCAAAAACCAAGCGAACGTCATAAATTGACCTCAGACAACAATATAATAAAATTTAAAAAGCCAGTTCATGACCCCTTTAATGACGGAAATAATGCAGTTTTTCACCAGCTTTTCTGCTGTTAAACGGGATTATTTAAAAAATAGGTTGAAATAATGCATGCTGATGGCTTCAACAAAAGCATATACCATCGATTAACAATTTCCTACCTCACAGTAGGTCTGTCTTCAACTGTTTACTAATCATTAAAAATATGTTCCCCTATGGAGAAAATAAATTGATTTTTTTTTCTTTTCTTTTTTTACTTCCAGAACCTGACTGTTGCCCTTTATTTCAGTTAGGATCTAGTCTTAGAAGTCAGCACCCTATGTATTCAGTCAATAAGCTAACTAGGATTTGGACAATTGCTAATAGCTCAAAATAAGAAGAAAATAAAACATAAAAAGGTATTTCTCATTGTGTGTTACTCTTACATACAAAAAAAAATCAATACCTTCAGGTGGCCTTGAGTTGGAAATCTAAGTTTAAACTGTCATTTGAAAAACATATTCCATGCAGGTTCAGTATCTTTCCGAATCCTTAAAAAAAATTACTGTAATTAACTTTATTATCACGCAAGATGATTGTGAGCATAAATGCCCACTGTTAGCTGTTTCTCAGAGCTTGGCCAAAACTTCCTCTGATCTAGAAATGAGCAGCACAACAAGGGACGTAATGACATTAAAAGGAGCCGCCTAACTGGCATATCAATTACTCGAAGATCCGGTGCCCATGCTGGACACCAGATAATAAATTGGGAATCCCTGCTGTTAAAGAACATTGGAAAGATACCTATAAAGAATGTGTCATCAATGTAGCATGACTAGCAGACAGCCCTGAAATACCAACGGGGTGGCATATCATGATCAGAAGTCAGTGAGAGTTAGCAATTTCAAGGAATTTTAGCAATCGGTTGGCAATGCTACAAAATAAGCAATCCAAAAGAAAGACAGATAAGCCAAAATAGACAAGTTGGGAAGGATTCAACCACTTCCAGTTTGATTTCCACAGAAAAGGAATACGTTCTCTCCAGGGGCACCTCTATATTTCCGGCTCTGTCCTTTTGTCTCAATCTCATTTGTTTTTATATCGGCGAACGCAGTGGAGAGTGATGTATTAATATCGATGGAGAGGTAGATTCATCTCCATGAAGAACATAGTGACGATAATAAATTATCGTCAGCGCCTTGACTGACTTATTCTGACAGCTATTCTATTCAGCAGAACCGGACTCAACGCATCAGTCACCGCCCCAGGTATATTATAACGAGAGGGACCCAATATGTCTATGGCTGTATAGGCTAGATGAGGTATTGACAGTTCTTTACTCCAGGGGTGACCATCATAATTATTCTGCACAGGCTTGACCCTGACATCCCACGTTATGGGAATAAGCATTTTATTACAACAGTAATACGCATCTCATTTCCGTTTGAAGCTACTGTATGAAAAGGGGTCACGGTTGCATCATCAGCGCTGGATTTGAGACATTTCGGCCGTGCTGTGCCTTAATGGACGGTATGGTAGAACGGCGGGTTTGAAGTCTGCTTCCATTAGGGCTTATTTTTGGTTCTGTGAAAGGAAGACTTTTTTAAAAGGAAGAATTTAAAACCTGCCTCGGACAATTTCAGCTTTTCCCTGTGTTGAAAGGTCAATTTCAAATGGACGGCTGCAAAAATAAAGGCTTCTCTGTCTCTGTCGGTGGAATTTGTTTCGCACAGGCACAAGGAGTGAGACTGAATGAGGTTTTATTTAAATACACTGCCCTCACTTCGACATTCTAGCTCTTTTCTTCAGTCAGAGACTTCAATGTTATTAGACTCTTCAGCGGGTCATCGTCGCTTCAGTCTCCTGTGGTCCGGGCCATGGTAATTTCAGGCAAATAAAACTAGGAATTTCATGCCTGTTAGAGGAGTTACTATAGGTTCTTTCCTGGCAAATTAGTCCACCGTTGAAGACTTGCCACACTTTAAAAGACATTGAGATATTGATGAGTTGTAAGAAACAGAGATATCTCTCTAACACCTTGTCCTAACTACACGAACACGATAAAATTCCAGCGAAAGCAAGTGTGTCTGTCCACACTAGACAGCGACACGACTGTGAGACGCCAATCGTCAATCAAAATTCACAGCCATTCAGAACAGCGTGAAAGCGCACTGCTGGCCCGCACTCGCATTGGAAATGGGTAAGGACATAATCAAATCAAGAAATAACATTATTAAAGATCTAAAAATTAACAAAATATAGTCATTGGCTAATTTTGTTATGAAGTACAGTTGTATGTTTGCATAGAATTCATTTTGAACGCCATTTTATATCCTTTCAAAATCTGAGGTAAATATCCGTTATCGCTTGTGGCACAGTGACCTAGCCTCGTGAGACCATCCTGATCTCGCGAGCTTTCAAGGTTTCACTCGCAGATCAGTCTGGATACTTTCCGTTAAAGACAAATTTGGGAGCAGTTCACCAACGAACGTCCAATCAGCGTTGGCTTTGAGGCGGGTTGAGGTGTGACACAACGAGAAGCGCGACAGTTCAGTCTAAAGAACATTGCAGCTTCAGCGGATGAAACTAGCATCAGCGTGGCTATCGAGCAAGTTTTATCGGAATTACAGAGTATTTCCTCACTGAAAGAAGAGCAAAACACTGCTCTGGAGGCTTTTCTCAAAGGAAAATATGTTTTTGCTCTTCTCCCGACTGGTTTCGGCAAGAGTTGATCTGATTGGTTGATTTGGCCCATCTATCACCAACATAGGCCAATCAGCTAACCAGTATTTTTGCCCCTTCCAAAACTACTTCAACGGAAGGTTTCCAGATGGATATGCGGAGCAAATCCATCTGGCGGAGTCAGGTTAACAGTGACCTACTTTAAGTAAATAATGTGTACTCATAACCAGTGTAATTTCTTCATTCTGTCAGCCGCGACGTCGCAGAAATAGGAACCGTTTCTAAATTAGAAACTTTGCGTGTCGCCCTCAGCGTCTGGTTTAGGACAAAAACTCTGATTAACATGGAAAAGAGTACCTTTTATCGCGTGCGTCGCATGTAGTTAGGACACAGTGTAAAGCACATGTGAATTTTGTACAAAACATCAAGCAATGTTTGCAGTAGCTCTCAGGTTCACATAGCGTGACCACCATAGATATGTACAGTATATAAAGGCTAGATGTGTTACAGCGGAGTTTCCGTCGTCATCACCGACGGCCATCTTGTCACAGGTAAGCTAATGTAAGATGAGTGGTCAACGCGAACACAAATACTCTTATCTCGTTGAAATCTTGACGGATTTACAAACGGTTTGGTTTCTTACAAACGTTATTAACGAGGCTATAATTATCTGGATGATTATTTATTTATACACTTATTATTCATAAGTATGCTGTGTCATAGCTACATCTCTGACGTTTATAACAAACCAAACCGTTTGAAAATCGGTAGAAAATTGAGCAAGTTATGGTTATTTAAATAGTACATGTACCATTAACACAATGTTACGAGTGAGCGAGCTGCCTGTGACAAGATGGCCGCCAGGTGCAGACGTCGACCTCCATTGGCCAGCAGCGCGGACGACACATCTAGCCTTTATATACATATCTATGGTGACCACTGATGGAAAAAGAGGTTGCATGCTCTCTTTTTTTGCTTTACGCTGTTGAGCTTAAAGCTACACTGTGTGATTTTCACCCCATCTAGCGGTGAAAAGGTATATGACCATCCAGTGAATATTAGTTTCTGTTCCTCTCAATTCTGATTTTGTTTTAACTCCTACGGTGGCCAATGTAGTCCAAGTTTAACATGGCTTCCAGTTCGACCTCGTCCATGAGTGTTAAGTCAAACGTAAACGCGAAAGGCGAAGCTTGAATTAACGGGTATGTCCCTCTTTGGCTAATGTACATTCAAGATGGAGGGGCAACATGGCGACCAACATTAGAACCCCTTACCCGTATGTATTTTCAATGGCATATTATACACTCACGAGAATACTTTATTACTTGAACGAAGTTAAATGTTAATGAGACCATATATTTTTGAAAGAACTAAGTGTTTTTAGCTAAGAATAAACTAAATTTAGTTTATTACACAGTGTAGCTTTAACAACATGCTAATTTTATGTTCTCTGCCCTGCAAATTAAGTTAAACACGACCTGCGAGGGAGTTGTTACCAATGCAGCACATGCTAAATCACTCACTTATACTTTTCCATTTCAATTAGGATGTTCCCTAAGAACACACCGGCCTATGTTAGCTCACTAGCTGCTAATAAAAAGAGTCAAACCCCCCAAAGTAATAACGAATGCTGTATTTGCATTTTGTAAAAATCCTTCTGATAACAAAGCTTCTCTTTCTCATCCTCTCTCATTGCACATATCTCTTTCTCCAATCCCTCTTGGTTTAGTATTAGCAATACTAGCTTAAAGAAATGTTGAAAGGGAATGTCCGGGATCTGCTGGCCCAGAAAAAAAGAGGTCATCTGCTTTTATATTCTTGTATGAATAGCTTGTCTCAGCTTGCATGTCAGTAGTTAAAGAGGTCTCCGCCTGCACCGGATATATTTGCCCATTCAATTGACTTTTCAAGTTGACTTTCATTTTCCCTGAGAACACACATCAACTGACCACTGATGAGCAGCCATGGCCAAACACAGTTCATTCCTCAGACTCCGACCTGCAAAATGGAGGGCAGTGCGGAGGTGATTTTTTTCTTCTTCTCTCTGCGTGTCCTGGTGAAGTGTCAGAGATGATGAATGCAGTGAGGCCTCTCAGCGGGAAATTCCACTTTTTCTGTAATTGTCATGCAGTAGCTTGGAGCGACGTCTCCTAATGCAGTAACCAGTCTCAACTCAGGCACTGAGCTTGGCTCTCATTCTAACCTCTGACACACGATCTACAGATCAGGATGATAGCCAGCCTCATTTATTTTCCTTTTGGTTCTAACTTCTGTATTTGAATCTCCTATTCTCTCTCCCTTTATCTTTCTTGCATCATTGGTTGCTTCTATCAGGGTTTCCGCAGGGTCTTAAAAAGTCTTTAAATTTAAGGCCTTAGAAAGTACTTAAAAGCGACTAGATATTTCATCTGAGTTCTTAAATTTGATTTAGTCAGGTCTTAAAAAGATTTCACCCTCGTTCATTTGCCAAAACTCCAGCTGCAGAAAGTTATTATAAAGTAGCAAAAAAGTATTTGAGTCGATAGATTACAAAGCGGAACTCTAGAGCAGGTGTTAAAACCGGTTTAACACGCGCTCGCGCGCTGAGCATTAGCTCGTGGCTTGATACGAGGTAGCTCGCCAAGAGGCCGTTCATACACCATATTTGCGTGCTCAAGTTCATTCAAATATAGGCGCGTCGCATCCACAGTGAAATTGAAAAATCTCACCATTTCAGATTCAGAATGCCGCAAACGAACAGAAGAACCAACCAATTAGCCCCTTCCGAAACAACAGTGAAAGCTCAGTCAACATGAAGATTAAGGTGCACCTAAACACTACCGGTGTTTTCAGCAGACCTAACGTTACAGCAAGCGTTTCTCAGTGGTGGAAATCCATTGGCTACTGAAAACGCCTTTGTCGTTATGGAGAGCGCAGTGCATGGTTGCTTGAGCAACGACAGACGCAACAGGAAAATCGGCCCAAATTTTACTATTAATAATAAAAGATAAGCGGATGTGAATGTCAGTAATTTATCATTTTTTGACTCAGTGTTTTTATAAAAGATCATTTAAAGGCTGAAATATGTGAGGTTTATCTGTTTATAAAACTATTTTTGTGAAGACTTTATTTTAACTAGATAACCTGTTGCAAGACACTCCTTTAAAATCTGGCCATCATTTTTAATGCTATTCTAATGTTTATGTAAAAAAGTGCATATTTATGCTAATTTTATTTGCTGGGTTTAGACATGCATTTGGCAAATTGATTTCATAATAATCAAGAAATGAAATGTTCATGCCATTTCATCTCTGGATATGATCAATTAAAATCAACTATAATTTTGTTTTTACAGTATAAAATGCAAAGTACAAATTTCACCTACACACACATATATAAAATAAATTTTTTTCAGAATATTTTCTTATTTAAATTGTTGGTAATGCGTCGTGTAGGTCTTAAATTTCAATGTTTATGGTCTTAAAATGTCTTAAAAAGGTCTTAAATTTGACTTACTGAAACCTGCAGAAACCCTGTCAGCTTGGATTTAATCAATCACCCAAAAATAAATAAATATATACTTAAATGTCATGGACATAAGGCATTACAAACACATTTTTGGCTTTTTTCTGTGAAACAAAAGTTACCATTCATTTTTGGGGGAACTATTTCTGTAGCCTAGCCTGGCTAACGCAGACCATGTGTCATTGAGAATGACACAGTGGTCTGGAAACTCACATTTAAATTTTCTCGCATTTGAGGCATGGTTTATGAATGCACAGAGCCGTATTATTGGGTATTACCGTATTATCAAATGCGCCTGTACGTCTACCAAATGCGCCTGTGCTCCCTTCCCGTTCTGTGATTGGTTCCTGTATTTCAGGGGAAAATTTGGTTCATGGTATCCAGACTGCCTAGCAGCACAAATAAAATTGCGCTGCGTTAACGCAGAATGGGGAAACCCAGGTTATCTCTTGCCCTCAATCGGGTCATAGGGGCTATATGACCCCAATCGACTTTTACTTAATAAAAAAAGGTTCCCTTCATCTTAGTGGAATAAGATCATGCATTATCTATCTATACACACACACACACACACAAATTGGTTTGAATCGGTTTTTCTGAAGGTATGTAAAAAAAAATTACGTTTCTGGTCTTCGAGGTCAATATGACCCCACATTGAAATGAATGGGAAATGTAAAAAAAAAAAATTACTGTCAAAAAATAAAAATAAAAAATCGGCATAAATCTGATTTCTTTTTTTTGTTTCTTTTACACAGAAATGAAGGCCTAGTACTAGAGCATAAATGCAATGTATCATAAAATAATAATATTTCATATGCAAGCTAATGGTGTAGTTGAGGAATTGTGTGGTATATTGATACAAAAGTACTTTATATTTTCCAAAACACAGTATTACTGAATAGGTGAGAAGTAAAATATATATATATATATATATATATATATATATATATATATATATATATTAGTGCTGTAAACGATTAAAATATTTAATCGCAATTAATCGCATTAATGTCATAGTTAACTCGCGATTAATCGCACATTTTTATCTATTCTTAATGTCTTTTGATTTCTTTTTGTTACATTTTTTTCTCATTTTAATGCTCTTATCAACATGGAAAAGTGGATTGGCTTGTTTAGTGCAAATGTTTTTTTAATTATTATTATTGAAAATAACATTGGAATAGTGTTCAATTTCACTCTAACATATATAGCCTAAATAATCTCTCACACAATGCAACACTGTCCATCAATAAAAGGGTGAAAGAAATACTGACGAGGTCCTGATATTGACGAGGGGTGGAGAATTTGCATCATCTGTGTTTGTGTGTGTGTGTGTGTGCTTGGCCATCATCAAGTGGTGTTTCAGACTGGGCGTGCTGCGATGATGATAGCTCAGCTCATAATGACAAAACACACAGATCACTTGGTCTTGTCAATGGGACAATTTGGCAACTTTTTAAAAGTAAACTTTACATTCAGAATCTCATTGGCATCCATTTCGGCGTCTCGCGCTCGTCATCCACTCAAAACATAACGTTACTATTTGGCCGGCTCGCAAGCTGAAACGAGTGTGTGCGGCACAAAACGTCCTCGCGCTGCGCTCTGAAACCCATTCATTTCAATTGCTTGCCCGCGCGAGGACGTTTCGTTGCTTCTTCGACCAAAGCGCAAGCGGATCTAGCTAGACCGGAAACAAAACATCAGGCACGCCGCACACACTCGTTTGGGCTTGCGAGCCGGCTTTGAGTGGATGAAGAGCGCGAGACGCTGAAATGGATCAGGACGCATGCCGCGTCCTGTTGCAAAAGTATGTGAAAAAAACTACAAAGTTTGCTAGGACAAAAAAGACCGTAATCGACGCGATAAAAAAATTAACGCCGTTAAAATGGGTTTGCGTTAACGCCGTTAATGACGCTGTTTCACTGACAGCTCTAATATATATATATATATATATATATATATATATATATATATAGAATATAAGTATAATAAGTAGTTAAGATAATAAGTAGAAATTGGATAATATGTAATTTAAGACCATTCTTAATATCTCAAAAAATAATCCTAATATTCAGTATATACTTTATTTATTGCCATTCCTTTTCATATTGTGTATAATTTTTCAGTGACCATATCTTCTAAAAGAAAATCATTATTTCATGATTTATTAATTGCATTTTTCATATTTTTCATTTGTACAACATTTTATAAAATTAATTAACTTGCCCCACCAATTAAGGTATTTATAGTGAATAGTTTAGTTTCAGCATGGCATTATATGGTTCAACCCAGGCTTATTGGAAATGCACAATCCTAGCTATATTTCTGCGAGTTTATTAAACAGTTTAATAAAAAAAAAAAACATTATGCCTGTGGGGACATTTTTGCAAAATATTGCATTGCTTATAGCAAATCTTACAGCAGTGTAAAAATCCAATTAAATGTCCAATGACTGGTGCTAAATATTGTGTGCAATTCTCTCTGAAACAATTAAATGTGAGTGTGGCGATATTTTGCTACTTTGGTTTAATTGCACTTATCATGGCATCAATCCCTACCCTAAATCTAACCAGATAATGTGAGCAGAAGCAAATGTGAGATAAAAAATGCAAGCTACCATGTCATTTCAGATTTATTTTTCTAAGCTTTGAGCGCTTTTATGGAGTGTCAAATCACATGTTTCACAGGACATGTACATGGGCACTCTGCATCGCAATCAGAAAAGCTCAATCAGAAAAGCCATATATATGGAGCTGCTTGGCTGAAATGGTTGTGATGCAAATGTCAAAACGTATTAGGCTGTGAATCATGAGCTACGGTAAATGTGTTTTGAGGTCAGAACATAGTATTGTGGAAGAAACCACACAAAAATAAGTCCTTATTAATCCTTTTTTACATGTAAGTTTAAAATATTCTAGCTGAGCCGCCGACTGTATTCATTATTTCACCTTTATTCATTATTTTCATGGTAACCCGTCAAGCTTGTATGTGATATGTGAATCTGAAGCTAAAGTAACTTAATCTAGGCGTTCTCATTCACACTTCTTTTTGGCCCTTTTGGAAAGTTTTAACAAGTTTTAAAAATAAAAAGAAAACACTAAGCAAATAGAAATTATTTAGGCCTGTCAATTATTAATATTATTATTATTATTAATAAATCAAGTTAATTGCATTACACGGAATGGCTTTTAATTAATCAAATTAACCAAAGGATTCATTTATGGTTATTTAATGGTGCTTATTTATTTATTTATTTTCAGATTCAATTTAGATAACATTTCCATCATCTAAACCACACTTAAAGATTTCAATATCATAGAAGTCAGTACAATTCAAATCTCCAAATTATTTTTTTTTTACACAGTACATTATATTGTTTTACATTATATTCATGTTTACTTGTGTCATTTTAAAATGAGTGATTTTAGTTTTCAGTTTTAGTTTTTATTTTATTTTTTTAGTATACAAAATAGTAAAGAATTTTAATATCTGCCTGTTATCGACCATAAAATAATATTGTTGCTGGGCACAGTTTTACTAACAGTGCAATATATACACTACCGGTTCAAAAGTTTAAGGTCGGTAAGATTTTTTATGTTTTTAAAGAAGTCTCTTCTGCTCACCAAGGCTGCAATTTTTTGATAAAAAATACACAAAAAACACAGTAATATTGTGAAATATTATGACCATTTAAAATGACTTTTTTATGTTAATATATATTAAAATGTAATTTATTCCTCTGCAAAAAGCTGAATTTTCAGCATCATTACTCCTGTCTTCAGTGTCACATGATCCTTCACAAATCACTCTAATATGATGATTTTATGCTCCAAAAACATGTATGATTATTATCCATGTTGAAAACAGTTTTTTACATTTTTATTTCAGGATTCTTTGACTGAATAGAAAGTTCAAAAGAACAGCTTTTATCTGAAATGGAAAGCTTTTGTTACATTAAACACTACCCTTTAAAAAGTTTGGGGTCAGTAAGAATTTGTATTTTATTTTTGGGGGAAATAAATAAGAAATCAATACTTCTATTCATCAAGGATGAGTTACATTGATCAAAAGTTACAGTAAATACATTTATAATGTTAGAAAAGATTCTAATTAAATAAATGCTGTTCTTTGAACTTTCTATTCATCAAAGAATCCTGAAATAAAAATGTAAAAACTGTTTTCAACATGGATAATAATCATACATGTTTTTGGAGCATAAAATCATCATATTAGAGTGATTTGTGAAGGATCATGTGACACTGAAGACTGGAGTAATGATGCTGAAAATTCAGCTTTTTTCAGAGGAATAAATTACATTTTAATATATATTAACATAAAAAAGTCATTTTAAATTGTCATAATATTTCACAATATTACTGTGTTTTTTGTGTATTTTTATCAAAAAATTGCAGCCTTGGTGAGCAAAGAACTTCTTTTAAAAACATAAAAAATCTTAAACTTTTGACCAGTAGTGTATATCTTTTTTTCTTGATGGTAACTTGCATCTAATTGTTTTTCACCATCTAATGCTAGTGCCAGTTTTTTCCTTTTTCTTTTTCTCATAAAGAGTTATAAAGAGTTCAAGTCCTTATTATTTAAAATATTCACCAACTTATACCATATTGTGAAATATCTGATATTATGATTCTTAAATACTCAAGCCCCAAAAATAACTGTCCATGCCTTTTCCTTGCTAATTTGCACTGCACGATCTTTAGGAAATTCTGACACTAGAAAGCTTCTAGTCTTCATTTAAGCTGCAAACTGCAGTAAAATGTATCTGCAGCCGGTATGAGTCACATATTTCCAATAAGCTTGGTTTGATATTTTTGGCCTTTTTGACATTTATAATAGATAGGACTTACAGAAGAGTAGGCATGGATCAGGAGAAAAAGGGGTACAAGATATAAAACTGTTGGAGCACATGCATTGAACACTAGACCGTTCATTCTGCTTTGATTTGTATTGGGCTCTTGTGTTGTGTTCTCTGATAAATGGCCATGTTAATGAAACGTACACTTGCTTATGAGTCACTGAAGGACTTCAGTTTTAATGTGTGGACAGTGGCATCTGGAGCCATCAAACTGTCTAGAGTGAATAAGCCACTGTTTGGGTGTTCGGATACGCTGGCGAGCCAGGAGCATACGGGCCAGCATCTGCGGGGTCTCCATTAGCAGGACCCTCGCTCCGCCGTTATTCCGCCAGCCCATTTTAAAAGCAAATTAGCTGCTGCCTTTAGACACGACTCACCCTTTTCCCCTCCCACCCAGCGGGATATTCATAGACCTAAATGTCAAAGCATTTAAGACAAAGAAAGGGGTTCGTCCATTAAGGCCATCAGCTGGAATGGTGATTTGGTGTTTAGCTTGTATCAGTGGCACTGGCACTAGGTCCCAATACTGAGTGCTATGCTCATGCCCTTATAAAACCCCATGCTTGGGAGCAGATGACAGGCTTATTTGCCACTTTGGGAAATAAGAGGTATTGAGAGGTATTGATTCATGCGGTTATTACAGATTTAATTGCATATAATTGGTCCCATTTTGGTCGTACGCAGGGGCAGCTTGTTTGTGTGTGGCTGAGAGCGCACAAGCGTGTTTGTTTGCTTGAGTCCCGTGGATGATAAATTCCAGCAGTGTGACATTTAGCCAGATAACCAGCAGAGGGAGTTGGACTCGGCTGAGCCTTGCGGTCTCTGTGCCCACTCAAACACTGATCTGAGAGCAGAACAGAGGGCACTGAACACCCCCCCAGAGCGGGTGCCGTCTGCAGCATCAGAAAGAAGGATCGCAGTTCAACTCCCCTTCTCTGATTGTTTTGAAATCTGTACTTGACTGTGATTTGCATGAGCGTTGTGTTTTCAGAATGACTAGCATATGTGTGTGCAATTAAGCTAATAGGCGTTTTCATTCACGCTCCTGTTTGACCTTGCACATAGCCATATGGTGAATACTTTTACATTTTTTTAAGGGTAGTTTTAAAATAGGTGGGGAAAAGCTAGAAAAACAAATTGAACTTTTTTTAAGCCTGTCAATTTTATTACATTCTATTTCAATTCAACAAAAAGAGCATTTTTCAGATCATTTTCCATAATAAATGTACATAATAACCAAAAATAGGTGTAGGCTAAAGCCTATACTTATTATGCCTATATACATAATTTTTCTCTCTGGATTTGAGTCATACAAAATAAACAAATAGTTACATAAGACATTTTCCAAATATTACATGCATGATTACAAAGGTACACATATCAGATATTATTAAAGGGTACACACTGTATAATGCTTTTAAATTGGTCCTTTTTACATATAAATCATACATTTGTGGTCTATGAAATGCGAAACTACAAAGCTTGGGTCTGAATTCCTCATTATTATTGCACCACTGGCCCCTTTTCTACCCTTTTCTGATGTGCGTCTGTGAGCAACTCGTTTTGGAGCGGCCTCTTTAAATGCAAAGGAGATGCGTCACAGCCCGCCCCCTCTCCAGGTTGCGAGTTGACACTCGGTTCAACTCCACCCGGTCTTTTTGTAGTTTGATTAGAGATATACGATTATATTGCAAACATTTTTATTAACACGTAAACAAAATTTTAACAACGGAAGACTTGTCCATCATGGTCGAGCCAGAGCGAGCGAGTTGAAAGAGACGACGATGAACCAGCAGAACAACGTCTTCATATGGATGTATTGCAATGGTATGTAAGCAACATTCTAATCTGAAAGCTGAAGCCTACCCGGAAGTGCGATAAACTGCAATACATCTAAAATCCGCTAGAGGGCGGTCCCAAAAGGGAGCAAATATCTATAGACGTCATGTACTGTTTTCACAGTATGAAATTCATATGTTTACAGTTTGGTCCCATGGACTTTTATTGTAACCTTTCAATTCTGCGTGCCTACATAACTGTGAGGGGGGTGAATTTTTTATCTTAACTTGGTTAGTTTAGATCATATTTACAGATAAAATGTATGAGCAAATGAGGGTGGTTAACTTTGATTGACAGCTGAGAACGGGCTGTGCCTAGTGAAATTCGACGTTTCGACACAACACATCAGATACCACCTCTGTATTCCTTCCTGAACATTTGTATTTTTGTATTTCCCAAGATTTTCCAGTATCGCGCCGCCCATACCCCCATAAGCAGCTTCAAACCCTCTTCAGAGAGTCTATGTGTGATGTCACAGACGCTTTGTCCATATTTTTTACAGTCTGGTTATAAGTGAAAGTCAATCATTTCTTATTAAACAAGCACACTAACAAGCATAAATGACTACGGTTTAATCTTACCACTAAAAATCTGAATTGATAATATGACACGTTTAGAAAATCATCAGAAGACACAGCAGCTAAATGACCATTGATAAAACTCAAGAACAATGATACTGCAGACGTGTAACGTTACTTCAAAACAAAAACAAAGAAAGACAAAGGTACTGCTAAACCATGACCACCATGTGTTTTAAGAAAGTAACGTACTTTATTTTTATTAACGATATTTACAGCTTATCGAAATGCTATGTTCGTCGTCTTCAAAGAAAGAAGGAATTTGACCCCTCATTCAGGACGAAGTCAATCGGCAAACCCTTCTTTATACTGGCGGAGGTTGTTGGAGTGGGAATCATTGACGTGCTTTGCGCACAGAAAAAATGACTTTACCCACAGATGTGGGTACATTTCCTTGATAAATAAAATCAACCATGCACTTCGAAGAGGTTCTGATGCTGGAAGACGGAGTAATGAAGCGTGTGGGTCACTACAACTGACCAACAACCGAACATTTTGACTTAGGCCGTGTGTCCGCCAAAGCGTTTTTCCGCGCGCCTGGTGTATGTCTTCAATAGTTTTCAATGGTCAGCGCTGCGTTTTTAAACGCCATGAGCGTAACGAGGCGCTGAACGTTTTTTCACGCTGAAGCGCCGAGCGCCCCGCGTTTTACTGGTCGCCGAGAGTTGAATTTTCAACTTTGGATAAAACACAGCGCTCATCACTGTCACTTTTTACCCAGCCGTCCAATCACAATGGAGGAGGGGCGGGACTAAACCACACTGACCAACTGTCACAACATTCTTTCTGTACAACGACATCAACCAGCTGAGCTAACCGAACAAAATGGATGAAAAATTAATTTTTAGTATGAAACAAATTCTCTGCAAAACCAGTTTCAAGTAAACTTTGCTGCGGATATTCTACATCATAGCAATGAAACCTCTCAACGGAAAAAACGCACTCAAGCGCCCAAAGCACGCCGTCTTCAGCAGAGCGTCTGGTGTTTTCAGCTGGCTAAAAACACTTTGGTGGACTTTAATCTCTCGTAGCTTGGACTACAAAATTGAAGCGAGACATAATAATGGCGGATTGCTTGAAGCGTTGAGCCGGTAGTCAATGTCCTTATTTGGTAGAGTTCTGCTGGAAATACTGTGACGTAATTGTTCAAAATACTTCATAGAGAACAGAAAAATCTGAACAGGTTAAAAATATGACCAAAACAGAATATAAAGATATAAACGAAGCACTTGAAGAGAATAATTTCAACTTTTCTGGACTTATAAACACTCCAAATATACAACAAAATGCATTTAAGGGCCAAAAAAGTGGATTTAGCATGATATGTCCCCTTTAAAATAGTTTACATATGACATACACACATTATTCATATTGAGTTATAGAATTATATCTCACATTTTGATTTATTACCATTATACCAACAATTATTACCCCTTTAAACATCTATTTTTTGTATTGGTTATTGCCGATAACTCAAAACCCTTTCGTTTTGTATGAGACCCCTACTATTGTTGAACGCAGTGTTTGCAGTCAGTCTGCTTGGAAAGTGTGGTTTGGTGCCTTTTGCTGCATGGGATGCATTCAACGTATGGGTCGGTGGACATGATTAATAAGGTTCATTTTTATCACATCATTTTATTGTAATTAATCACACTAAATAGATGTTAAATTGACAGCCCTAAACTTTAAATATGCCAAGTTTATTGTGGCGTTATGAATTACGCATGACAGCTGTTTGTGATACTTGTGTGGGGTAGTGTGTGTAGAGGTGAGAGCGAGAGAAGAGAAACCATCTTTAATTTATGACAGGTCTTCCACTCCCCCTACAGCCCTCTCAAGCTGTACGTTAGGACACACTCTCTTTTCTAATGCTCTTATCTTTAGCATTCACAGCCCTCGCTAGCTTTGTTTTACTGATTCCTGAGACTGAAATGGATGGAGGAAAAAAAGAACAAGAGCGGTGTTGCATTTCTCCCATTTTTGCTTTTATCTAAAAAGCCCTCCATGCATATGTCCATGGGACCTTGTGTCATCATTTATGGACACGGCTTCTCGCAGGCACGTAAGAGACAGTGAGAGTGAACTGATAGGGCAAAGTATTGGAAAAGAGAGAAAGATCTCCCAGTATTTGGTGGCTATTTATGCATTGTCTGTGCCAATAAATTTAGATTGTTTCTGTAATATTCATCAGGAAATCTAAATCATAATCATATTACTCTATTTAAATACTTTATAATTCTCTCTCTCTCTCACTCACTCTCTCTCTCACTCTCTCTCACTCTCTCTCACTCTCTCTCACTCTCTTCTATCTCTCTCTCTCTCTCTCTCTCTCTCTCTCTCTCTCTCTCTCTCTCTCTCTCACTCTCTCACTCTCTCACTCTCTCTCTATCTCTCTCTCTCTCTCTCTCTATCTCTCTCTCTCTCTCTCTCTCTCTCTCTCTCTCTCTCTCTCTCTCTCTCTCTCTCTCTCTCTCTCTCTCTCTCTCTCTCATACTATATATATATATATATATATATATAAATTGCGATTAATTGCATCCAAAATAAAAGTTTGTGTTTATATAATAATATTATAATGTGTGCGTAGTGTGTATAATTATTTTGTATATATAAAAACACACACATGCATGTATATATTTAAGAAAAATGTGTTCTTAATATATCAAATATTTATTTATACACATAATAATAATTATATATAAATTTATAAATTAAAAAAAATATATATATATATATATATATATATATATATATATATATATATATATATATATATATATATATATATATATATATATATTTATATTTAAATAATTTAAATATATTAAATATTTCAATTTAAATTATAAAATATATACATGCAAATATTTCTTAAATATATACATGCTTGTGTGTGTATTTATTTATACAAAATAATTATACACACACGCATACTATGTAAACACATAAACACAAATTCTATTTTGTATGCGATTAATCGCGATTAATCATTGCCCAGCCCTAATATATATATATAAGTAAGTAACCTGGTTGCCTTAAAAATTTTAAGTTGATTGAACTGGAAAAACTTAATATTGCATTAACTGGAGTTAATACAATGAAGGAGATTGATTTAATCATCAGAAACTCAAAATAATAAGTTATTATTTGACAACAGTTGATTTGACAAAAGAAAAAATGTTACAAATATTTTTTACAGTGTATAAGTTTTAAGTATATATACATTTAAGTAAGTTTTCATACAGAACGGAAGTCCATGCTATTTATTCACATCCACACACCAGCTCCTTTAATTCATGAGAAATTACTTCTTTGCAAATTCCCGGAAGAGATGTCTCCATCTGGAGAATAGTTTCCTCTTCAGGATTCCACTCATGTTTCGAGGAGTTTTCACTGTGTATAGTGTCTTTCACGCTCTTTCATGTATGTTTCTTTTCTAAAATCGCTTTTGGTTTGATTATCTATAGTTTAAGCTCACTAATATAATCACTCGTGATATAGCATAATTCTCTGGAATCAATGAGGTGGAACTAATCTGGATTTGATCAAATTTGTGGATTTGTGTGCCAGGGGAAAATAATGGTTTATGTATTTGATGTATCACTCTTTCTTTTTCTCTCTCAGAAGACTAAAACACAGCCTGGGCTTATTAAACCCATAGTCGCCTACACGATTTTGACAATTTTATCACATTTTTGATGTGTGTGTGTGTGTGTGTGTGTGTGTGTGTGTGTGTGTGTGTGTGTGTGTGTGTGTGTGTGTGTGTGTGTGTGTGTGTGTGTGTGTGTGTGTGTGTGTGTGTGTGTGTGTGTGTGTGTGTGTGTGTGTGTGTGTGTGTGTGTGTGTGTGTGTGTGTGTGTGTGTGTGTGTGTGTGTGTGTGTGTGTGTGTGTGTGTGTGTGTGTGTGTGTGTGTGATGTGATATATATTTTATTGTCATGCAGCAGAACACTAAAGAACAGACAGAAGTAAATTACAGAAAACTCTATAAAATAATTTCATTTGTTTCATTAAATTGGACTGAAGTTTTGCGATTGTTTTATTTTTCCCTTTGTTAAAAAGTACACCTTAAAAATATCCTAATGTTCTGATAAATCCAAACGTCATGTCATCAGTGTGATATTTCTTTTGTCCGGGAGAATGACAGGTCTGTTCATGAGTGTCGTATGAGTACTAAGCATTTCCTTCCATGAATGCAGCTAGTTGAGAAATGTGCGTCAAATCAGGGTCATTCAAAATGTGTTTTTTTTTCCCCAGTTTTCTATTCTCACCTTTAAAGAAGGACAATAAAAAAGAGAACACCGTGATTGCTCACTCACTCTGGTAAAAACACCTCTTTAACTCTGGATTTTCGAAAGGTGCACACTACAAAGAATTAGAAAAAGAGCAGGAGAAAGAAAGCAGCGTGTTTGGGTTGTTGCTGAATTGGTGATTCAAATGATGCCGATTACGATATTTAAACCTTTATCTAGATTGTGATGGCACTTTGTACTTCTGAATAACAGTAATCATGTAATTGTTAATTCCGTCATGGCGGCACATTTTCAGAAACCTTTTATAGTTAATACAAGTTCAAATCAATTTTTGCGCCGACATTTTTGGGTTTACATTTAGACTAATTTTAGATCAGTATGAAATTTGTTAAATTATTATCAATCTCTGTTGGTGGCTATAAGGCAACTTAAACTTTACTGTATTTTTACTGTAACTATTGTAACTATTGTGTTTTTTTCTTTAATGAGATAATTTAAAAACAAATACTTGGCATAGAATAACCTGAGTACACAATCAATTAAAGGGTTAGTTCACCCAAAAATGAAAATCTATCTGTAAGATATTTTTGATGAAATACTGAGAGCTGCGATCATTCTCCATACTGAGTCACATAGATCTTCATGAGGATTGAAACTTGCTGGCCTGGAAAAGTTATTAAAGACATCGTTAAATTAGTCCAAGTGACTACAGTGGCTCAATCTTAACTTTATCAAGCAACGAGATGTAACAAAAACAAAATAAACAAACAAAAATAATGACTTTATTTCAACTATTCATTTACTTCTCTCTCTGCCTCAAGTCAGGTTACTAGTTTAATAGCATTTAGCTTCTGTTATTGTACGTTACACGCATCACACACGATCAGCGTCGGCCAATAGTGAGTCTATCGTATGGCGTAGCTCTACGCTGTCACACTACATTAACTGACTTAGAGGCTCATAGAGAAGGAAGTGAATAGTTGAAAATAAAGTCGTTATTTTGTTTGTTTTTGACACAAAAAGTATTCTCGTCGACTTAATAGTTAAGATTGAGCCACTATAGTCACTTGAGACTATTTTAACAATGTCTTTAATAACTTTTCAAGGCCAGCAAGTTTCAATCCCTCAAGAAGCCTATGGACTAGTATGCAGGAGTGATCCAGCTCTCAGATTTCATCAAAAATATCTTAATTCGTGTTCCGAAGATGAACAGAGGTCTTATGGGGTTGGAACTACATGAGGGTGAGTAAATACTGACAGAATTTTCATTTTTTTGGTGAACTAACCCTTTAACAATTTATTTTCCATGAGCTCTCTGTGTACCGTAAACATAGTCACACCAGAGAATTGTATTGAAGAGTGTTTTTAAGATGTCTGGTGTTATTACCTGTAGTTCAGAAGGACATCCAAGACACTGAATGACAAGAACACTTGAGGCTTTCAATGATGAAGTTGTTAATGTAGAAGTTAGCGGGAAGAAGATAGTTGAAGGGGAATGGATGTCCTCTTAGTTTTGTCTTTGGGATGAAGCACAATACTTGCTCAAATCAATATATCATGCTGTAGTGGTAATTAAGAGGCTGAATCTGCCCTCGAGGGGCTTACAGACAGTATGGAGTCCATTTTGGAGCCTTTCTTTCCAGTCTCATGATAGACTCAAGCATGGAGCAGTTGCTAAGAAACAGTAAGTGTGGTTCAGAGATATTAGTTCTTTCATTATATTTTTATTAGTTATGACAAATTCTTTTTAAAAGTGAAGAAAAAATTTCTTTTTTTGGTTGTTGGGATGGTTATGAGATTTCTGGGTAGCTGTGTGGATTTAGGGATTTTAGAAGAATGGTTTACGGTTATGATGAAGAGTCCTTTAAAGAGATGTATAAACACTTGTATTACCAGTGGTGGAAATGGATGAGATTCACTTTTTTTGTTGTTAAATGACCTTTCAGATGTATTTCTGTATTATCTTCTATTATCTACAAAAGCATTAAAGAGCAACATGCAGGTTGGACACCCCTATATAGAATAGTGTATGTTGAACTGGAGTAATATATATTTAGCCATTAACGATATTTTGAGAAAAATTGTGATAAAATAACTCCGCGTCTACGACGCACTAACCGGAAGTGACGATCGCCGAGAGAGTCTGTTCAAGTTCAAGCTCATTTGTTTTCCTCGGCTACGTCATATGACAGCGTTGCTTGCGGGAAAGGCATATTCCAGAGCCTAGCTGCATTTTCATCAAAATCTCGACATCAAATGAGATTTTATTAGTAATTTTTACATACGTGTTTTTAAAAGACCTCTGCAGACAATTTAAAGTATTAATTCAGAAATAAATTCAACCTGCATGTTGCTCTTGTTTATCTAGTTGAAACCTTTATAAACTGTGTGTGGCACCAGCCCGTTCTCATCCCAAGGCATCATATACAACGCTTTTGCCAAAGCGTAGACATCCAATGCACATGGCACCCTTTAGCGTCAATATGAGACGCAGATATATATATGGGCAGAATGCGCCATTTAGTGGTGCCTACTACTAACACAGTAACATAATGAGGGTCCATACATGCAAAATGAAGCATTGAGAACTTTGTAAGTGTACAGATTGTTTAATAAGAAGATACTTTATAAAGACAGTTCACTTCATCTATACAGACAGCAGCCATCTTAGAAAATAGTCTCGATAAGTGAACAAAGTGAACTGTCTTTATAAAGTATCTTCTTATTAAACGGTCTTACAAAGTTCTCAATGCTTTGTTTTGCATGTATGGACCCTCATTATGTTACTGTGTTAGTGTGGGGCTATTTTGAACCTTGTTAGTGGTATAAACTAGCGATTTATTTTTATTTAGTAAATGCCCCCAGTACTAGCATTATACGCTGAAACAGTTTTTAGAGATAAAACTCTTTACATTTGATTATCATGAAAACAAATCTCAGACAACTGTTGACTATAGGTACCAATGTTTCATTAGACCAAAGGTTCATTTTGCGCCTGAGTTCTCCTTTAAATGTGACAGTGTTAATATCTGTGGGAACGTGTCATCAGCAGTATAGGAAGAGAGTCAGATAAAGCAGATATAAGTTGGTCATGAATCTGACTTTATATAAAGAGAGATAGGCAATGATTGTTACATTTGCTACAAAATAAAAAAATCAGACAGTTGACATTTGTTCACCCAAAAATGAAAATTCTGTCATCATTTACGTACTACCAATGTTGCTCCAAGACTTCCTTTTTCTGCAGTACACAAAAATAAAATATTTTAAGAGAAATGACTAATCCTGATCAAAAGAGATGCATTTAAGAGTTGCAAATGGCTTCGATTCATTCGTCATACCATAATGGCAGTTGAATTTCAAAGATATTAGATCCTTGCTTGTAGCTCAATATTTCATGCATCTTGTCCTTTTAAATGAATGTGAAATATAGGCCAAGGCCTCAGCACTTTACATGTTTGGAGGATGAGAGCCTGAGCGGAGCTTAAAGGGTTGGTCGTGTGTTTTGACCCTGTACGAGTTTATTTGACCATGTTTTTGGATGACTGACAGTCTACAGGTCTAGCTGTTCAGAAAAGAGAGCGATGCTCTGACAAACCGTTATTGTATAGTGAGCAGTTGTCGCTTTCTCTTACCTCTAGTCTCGGCTAGATTTACCAACGGAAAAAAAAAGCAAGAAAGCAAGCAGCAGTACACGACAAGCCTCCTTATAGATGTAGCAAGGTGTTTTTAGTGTCAGCTCTCCCAGATAAGATAGAGTGCCAGAGTGTGTTTGCTGCTGGAGTGTCAGGCCACTGGCTGAAGCTCAGCTTCCTTTGAGTGTCATTCTTAATCCTGAACTGAGCCTAGCACCCACCGGGCCAAAATGGTGGTCTGATTGGGCAGAGGGAGCTGATGAGCCCATGAGGTGGGAGGAAGCCCTGAGAGAAAATCTCTTTCTGTCCAGCTACAGCCTGAACACAGGCTCCTGGATTTGGGTCACATAATATCAGCGTTAGCCAGGAAGAGAAAAAAAGGAAAACTTTAATCAATGATTTAATGGTAATCTGGTGCTCAGGTTTTTTGAGGATAGCTGCCTGTGTAGATGAAAGAGAGATAGATCCAGCAAAGATACTGTGATGATTACTTTTTTGTTTTTTGCAGGCTCATTCCACTAATAGGGTACAATATATAGTGATACATATGAAGAGTTCAGATGCAAAAGCCTCTAAATGCCATTTGAAATTTTCTTTTAAAATGACCATTTTTATCAAGCTTGTATATTTAAGTTCAGTAATTTCACTTAAATGACAATTAATAGGTAATCTTCATTGCCATTTAAGTGAAATTACTGAACCTAAATATACAAGCTTGATAAAAAATGATCATTTTAGAAGAAAATTTCAAATGGCACTTAGAGGCCTTTGCATCTGAACTCTCCATATAAACTAGTGGTTTTATTTTCTATTAAATCTTTATTTTTAAATCTTTGTGACTTTAATAGTATATTAAAGGAGCTGTATGCAAGAAATGTATTTCAATTAATCATACATTTTCCCTGATATGTCACTAGGCATTAAGAAATCATGTTAATCTCAAATATTACATCACTGACAACAGTAGTCCGGCCAGGATATTGTCAATTAAAAAGTGCAGTTGCAGCCCTCGACTGGTGTAGATGTTGTCATGTTGTGTTTTGTTCTGATGCTCCACCCTCCACTGATCTACCAATCACAGAGTCAGTAGTGTTGCGGCATTCGGGTTGCCAG
Source organism: Hybognathus amarus (assembly GCA_030378365.1). Lineage (NCBI taxonomy): Eukaryota > Metazoa > Chordata > Actinopteri > Cypriniformes > Leuciscidae > Hybognathus > Hybognathus amarus. The sequence goes on along the minus strand of JAQIUQ010003478.1, from coordinate 201,663 downwards.
CTCTTCTCTAGTTACCACAGCTGCAGATACAAACGTGTTGGTATCGGATAAAAAAAAATGTCTAATGTTGCGAAACCCCAAAAAACTTGATATGAATTTGAAATAATTTGGGACAAAAATCCGAAATAAAAAATTAACAGAACAAAATCTCAATGTGTAGGACTCGTCACATGCCATTGGAAGCTTCTTGTAGCAGCCTTCGTTCCTGCTGGATCCTGCAGCATATCTGGCAACCTCGAGTAAAGGGGAAAGGGGGGATACACCCTAATTTGAAAGTGATTGCAGTACCAGTTTTGGCCACAATCATCCATACAGCTCCTTTAAATAATTACGTATTATTTGTATTTCTATTGGGGAACCCTCCCCCCCCCTCACAATGGTAGCATAGGTGCACTGGAACAATCCTTCATAAAACGCATTAAACTTTAGTTTACAAAGACTTGAAACTTACCGAGTGGTCTGGGTGTTCACTGATCTGCTCACACAAAAAGATACTTTCCAAAAAACTTTCCGTAGTTTTTGTCCGAACTCCATTGACTTGACTTGGGACAAAAACTACGATAAAACCTGAACTTGTCCTTTAAAAACATGGGACTTGTGCCTTTAATGCTTTAAAAATAACTGTGGAAAGTGCTGACAGCTGTCTTTTTTAACAGCTCAGATGGCATTTGAAAGAGTATTTTATTTTTATCCATTTTTTGTCTATTGTAAAGCACTTTGTGACTTAGTCTGTGAAAGGCTCTATATAAATACATTTTACTTACTTACAAGATGAGCTGTTATAGAAGAGGATATTTGTAAATGCAGGCACATTCATACTGGATACTTGAAGCTGGAAACTCATACTGGAGCTTTTAATAGTTTTTTGTAAATATTGTACTTATGATCAGTTAATGATCATAAGTATGAAGTTAATATTCAACATTTAAATGTTCATACGTATGTAAATGTAATTCTATAATGTTGAAAAATATGTTAAATGTTAGTTCACCCAAAATGAAAATTCTGTCAGTAATTACTCACCCTCATGTTGTTTTAACCCCGTAAGTTTCATCTTCGAAAGACGATGTGCCAAACCATGAGCAAATTCATGTCAACACTATTGGTTGGTATTTTCTCTGTAAAACTGCATTTAACCAAAGAAAGAATAATCTTTCTGACATCACAAACTACCTTGTAACCAACCATGTCAATATGTGATCATCAACACAAGTGATCATAGGCGGGGCTAATCTGCATAATAGAACATGTATGGTGTTAGAACATTAAAGTTATTTTAAGGCATAAATAAATTGTTTCAAGGAAGAAAAACTTTCAAATATTTTATTTTGGTTATCAAAGTTGAGTTTTAAGGGATATACAATGATTTACTACAGGGACACTTTAAAAAGATGATTAGTGAAGTTAAGTTGTCTGAAGTCCAATGCCACATATCAAGCATTTTCAGTGTTTGCAAATTCTATAGTATTTTTAATTATTTATGAGTTAGTGTAGAGCCATTTTAGTTACTTACTATTGGCCACACTCTAAAAATTGCTGGGTTGTTTTAACCCAACTTTGGGTCAAATATGGACAAACCCAGCCATTGGGTAATTTTTTTAAATTACAATTTTAACCCAACGTTTGTTTGTCCATATTTGACCCAAAGTTGGGTTAAAACAACCCAGCATTTTTAGAGTGCATAACTCAGACTCTTGTCCTCATCTGTCTTCTCGTCCTAAACCAGCTGTCATTAATGGGACTCAGCCATGAGTTCCTGTCATTCGCCTCTTGACACATTCACTATAGCCTGCGCCAGATGCTGTGAATAGCACGTGTATGAAACCGAATCATTAGGTGTTGATGTTGTGAGAAATGGGTCTCAACTTAAGCTTGTGACACATCACAATCTTGTGCAGTCTTGCATTAGCTGATACTCCATAACACTGTGGATGTTTTTCAGTGCCAAACAGGAACTTTCAGAAATACTGTAGCTGTTAATGAGGCGACACGTTTCAAAAGGTACACCGTTCTACCAAAATAGTGCATAAATTAGTACATATTTGTATTAAACGTGTATATATCAGAACATAAATGGTATGTATTAAAACCTGTTTAAAGGATACCGTCACTTCTGAGAGTGTATGAAACAAGCACAGATTGCAACCAAGCACTCGGTCTTGACTCAGATTCGACTGTATTTGAAAACCAACAGACTTCGAGTCTCGAACTTCGACTCAGGCCCTTCAAAGACTCTGTCTTTACACGGACTCGACTGTATTTGAAAACCAATGGACTCAGTCTCGTCTCGGACTCGACCCTTCAAAGACTTGGTCTTGACTCAGACTCGACTATATTGAAACCAACAGACTCTAGTCTCAAGCTCCGGACTCGACTGTATTTGAAAACCAACAGACTCGGCCTCGACTCCGGACTCGAACCCTTCAAAGATTCGGTCTTGACTCGGACTCAACTGTATTTGAAAACCAACAGACTCGGTCTTGACTCAGACTCGACCCTTCAAAGACTCGTCCTTGACTCGGACTGGAACTGTAAAAACCAACAGACTCGGCCTGAACTCGGACTGAACTCATTCAAAGATTCGGTCTTGACTTGAGACTCAGACTGTATTTGAAAACCAACAGACTCGGTCTCGACTTCGGACTCGACCCTTCAAAAACTCGTTCTTGACTCGGACTTGGAAAGCTGTATTTGAAAACCAACAGACTCAGACTCGACTGTATTTGAATACCAACAGACTCGAATCTAAGGTTCGGACTGACCCTTCAAAGACTCGGTACTTGCAGACTCAGACTTGACTGTATTTGAAAACCAACAGACTCGGTCTCGACTAAACCGGACCCTCAAAGACTCGTTCTTAAGACTCGGCTCGACTGTACTGAAAACCGACAGACTCAGACTCGAACTATTTGAAGACCAACAGACTCGGTCTCAGACTCGAGACTCGACCCTTCAAAGACTTGGGTCTTGACTTAGGACTCGACTGTATTTGGAAAACCAACAGGATTTCGAGCCTGAAGCTCGGACTCGACCCTTCAAAGATTCGGTCTTGACTCGGACTCAACTGTATTTGAAAACCAACAGACTCGGTCTGAACTCGGACTCGGACCCTTCAAAGACTCGATTCTTGACTTGGACTCGAATGTATTTGAAAACCAACAGACTCAGACTCGACTGTATTTGAATACCAACAGACTCGAGTCTAAAACTCGGACTCGAACCCTTGCAAAGACTCGGTCTTGACTCAGACTTGACTGTATTTGAAAACCAACGGACTCGGTCTCGACTCGATTCGAAAACCGGGCACGACTCAGATCTCGACTGTATTTGAATACCACCAACTCGGTCTCAACTCGGGACCGACCCTTCAAAGACTCGGATTCTCTGACTCAGACTTGACTGTATTTGAAAACCAACAGACTCGGTCTCGACTCGGACTCGACCCTTCAAAGACTTGCTCGTCGATCTGACTCAGACTCGACTGTATTTGAAAACCAACAGAGACTGGTCTCAAACTCCGGACTGGACCCTCTGCGAAGACTGAGTCTCTGAGCTCGGACTCGACTGTATTTGAAAACCAACAGACTCGGCCTCGACTCCGGACTCGAAGCCCTTCGAAGATTCGGTCTTGACTTCGAGATCTCGAACTGTATTTGAAAACCAACAGACTCAGAGTCTCGAAACTCTGGACTTGACCCTTCGAAGACTCGATCCTTGACTCGGACTCGAACTGTATTTGAAAACCAACAGACTCAGATCTCAACTGTATTTGAATACCAAACAGACTCGGTCTCAGACTTGGACTCGACCCTTCAAAGACTCGGTCTTGACTCAGACTTGACTGTATTTGAAAACCAACAGACTCGGCTCTCAACTTCGGACTCAACCCTTCAAAGACTCGTTCTTGACTCTGGACTCGACTGTATTTGAAAACCAACAGACTCAGACTCGACTGTATTTGAAAACCAACAGACTCGGTCTCGACTCGGACTCGACCCTTCAAAGACTCGGCTCTTGACTCAGACTTGACTGTATTTGAAAACCAACGGACTCGGTCTTAAACTCGGACTCGAGCTCTTCAAAAACTTCGAGTCTTGACTCAGACTTGACTGTATTTGAAAACCAACAGACTCTGGTCTCGACTCGGGACTCTGGACCCTTCAAAGACTTGGTCTTGACTCAGACTCTGACTGTATTTGAAAACCAACGGGACTCGGTGTCGACTTGGACTCTGAACCCCCTCAAAGACTCATTCTTGACTCTGGACTCGACTGTATTTGAAAACCAACGGACTCGGTCTCGACTCGGACTCGAACCCTTTCAAAGACTCGTTCTTGACTCGGACTTGACTGTATTTGAAAACCAACAGACTACTGGTCCCGACTCAGACTCGGCTCTTCGGAGACTCGGTCTTGAGCTTGGACTCGACTGTATTTGAAAACCAACAGACTTCGATCTCTAACTCAGCTTTGAACCCTTCAAAGACTCGGTCTTGATTCGGACTCGACTGTATTTGAAAACCAACGGACTTGGGTTCAAATACATCTCTTGGGGACAAAGCGCGTCCCAGCGTTTTGTCGTTTTTTTCACATAGCTGCAACATAGACTTAAAATACTACGTCATTAATGGTCATATAAATAAAATCAATACATGATTATAAACTATAGAGGGTCTTCTTTTTTGTGGGTACACTCTTATTAATATCAAAACCTTGTGTTTTTGTAAAATAAATAAATTCTGTCTCCGCAAAAATCCTTCTGAAACGCACCCGAAAAAAGAGCTGTAACTCATTAAATACTTGTCACAGAGACACGAAAGATCTCTCTTTATGAAGCTGAAATTCTCAGAAATTCTCAGAAATTATCTCTGAAATGTTAAAAAGCAAATATTCTCAGTTGGTGTAATCTTTGTGAAAGAGAGAGATGTCAGTCAGCCTTTTCCCTTTCACCTCATTACAGCAAATGACGTGCTAATGTGACCCCGCCTTCTGAGAGGCGCGTGCTATTCAAACACTGTTGAGGCAATCCATGAAAACGCCCACATCGATAAAACATACAGTTTATTACGGATCTAACCTCGTCCTAACCTTTCGTCTTGCTTCGCTGTGTGGAGATCCTGGGAAAAAAAATGTTACCAGTTTCAATTTGAGAGAGCTGCTGCAGTAAGTCGATTTATTATAAGTGCTTTGTTTGTTCTTAATATCGTGTTAGTGTCTGTATCTGTAAACTGCTGTTTAAATATAAAATGCGCGTCTGATAGGAAGGAATAGACGGAATTCACAGACGCGCGCGCTGTGCGTTAATTCACTTTCGCTGACATTGGAACAAGAATCTCATGTGACATCCTTACATTAGTAAGATAGCCTAACATTAGTTATCTGTATAACCAAAAAGAGTGTTTTATGATTCGGGGTGTGTGAACGGACGTACGAACGAACATAAATTTAGTTAGACTGTTTAGAGTTTCTACTCATATTATGTTCTTTATAAGATGTTTTAAACTTTATCTTTGAACTAATTCTGCATGGCCCATATTTTTTGGGGGGGGGATTTGTTTCCAGGTATGACTAAAAATGGGTTTTGACTTTTATTTTATACTTTGATTTTATACATACATGTATATGAATAGTTGAGACCTATGCAAAAGCCTCTAGTGCTATTTGAAATTTTCTTCTAGAATGATCATTTTTATCAAGCTTGTATATTTAAGTTCAGTAGTTTCACTTAAATTGCAATGAAGACCAACACACACACACACACACACACACATATATATATACATATGTGTGTGTGTGTGTGGTATGTATGTTGTCCTTTAAATTTTTTCTTGTCTGAATCACCTGAATGAAAGGCTCATTATTTATGCATGTCTTTGTCTCTCAGGTGAGAATCACCTAATTATTCATGATGGGGCTGGCCTGTTCACGTCCATTCGCATATTGCCTTGGCAAACAAATTTTTTTTCACAATAAAACCCAATTCACAGTTTTATGTGAACGATTTACGAGGATGATTTTCAGATCATTGTGAAGAAGAGAAGCCAGAGTCAAAAGCAGAGGTGGAAAGTAACGATTACATTTACTCGCGTTACGTAATTGAGTAGTTTTTTTGTGTACTTCTACTTTTTTAAGTAGTTTTTAAAATCTGTACTTTTACTTTTACTTAAGTACATTTTGTTTGAAGTATTGTACTTCGCTACATTTTAAATCATATCCGTTACTGAGTAAAAAATAATAGTCCACGGGAGAAAAAAATAATCACACTCCGCCGGAAACTACTGCATTGATTGAAGGGCGGGAGAACAAACGCGCAAGAAAGGTGATGCAGACCCATAGACAGACCCAGCTGAAGCTGAAAACGAATCGCGCTTCGAATTCTTATGAAACGAATTATGGCCCGTATGAAAACACTTTGAAGGAAAAAAGCGTGGTTGTCCTCGAGGATAGATATTTATTTGCAAAAAATGTGGACGCAAAGTGGCTGCAAAAGGAGCTAGGACACTACCCCTCCTGCAGATAAAGATATGTGCCGATTAGCCTATAACTTAAGGTCGAGTGACTTACGTGATGCAGAGGGAATCCCGAAATCCAGTCATGAAAGTGGAACTATTCACTTGACGCAGATATCATGCAAAACATGCAAAGTAATGGATAGATACATGGAAAGTAGAACTGTGAAATAAATCCAATCGCAACCTGGTCTGTGAATACAAATACTGCATGTATTTGTTGTGCTGAGCTGCGCCGCTTTTTGTCTACTAAGTTAACTTAGTACATACTCAAGTATGCGTGACATTCATGGTGTTTTCGGCGTCTCGCAAACAATTTGAGAATATGAAAATTTCCAGAGCTGCTCTGAGAGAATGCCTAATGGCCATTTTCATAATTTTATTTGAGAAAAAACTTTGTTTTTTTTACACTTTTCTACACTTTTGGTCTTCACTACAACCCGTCAAAATAAAAGTTGGGTTTTACCATGAGAAATTATGACAGAAATATATTACTATTGTAGGCATACAGTAGAACGTAGCCTACCTCTCAAAATAATAATAATAATAACAACAACAATAATAATACATTTCATTAAAGGAATATTTTTTTGTCCATAGTTTAATTTAGTAAATCTGTTTTTGCAGTGCTTCCCCCAGAAATAAAAGGGCACAAGTTTAAATTTACATTTGATTACCACCGTTTTTGATAATATATTTGTATTAAATCAAAGAAACATTAATTTTCTGAATAAAATACATTTCATAGGACAATATTATTCTTAAACATTTTAATAAATAATTAATGCTAAAAATAAGTTGTCATTATCAATTATCGAATTTAATTGATTAGACATGTTTTATTAAAATTTTCATAAACAAAAACAAATGGTTTCAAGTTTATTATAATTAAAAGCATTTGTTCAACGAAAGAAAAACCCTGTTTTCATAATCATTTTAACTGATGATGATAATAATAATAATAATAATTAATTTATTAATTGATTAATACTGTAAACCATGGTATTTTCAGAGACGTTATCAAACTGTGAAAATCTCATACCATTATAATCCCCCACCCCGGTGTTAAAAAAGTAACTCAGTAACTTTTACTCTGAGTAAATTTTAAATGAGCTACTTTTTACTTTTACTTGAGTAGATTTTTAGACCAGTACTTTTACTTGTACTTAAGTAAAATTTTATTGAAGTAGTAGTACTTTTACTTGAGTAGTATATTTTATTACTCTTTCCACCTCTGGTCAAAAGTATTGTGGACACATTTTTAGTATGTGTTTTGTGGCCTTATTTCAGAAACTTTCTTTTTTAGTTTTTACAATAATCACGCATAAACAATATTATCTCAAAAATACAAACATGTACAAACATGTTGCCCATACATCATGGTTGCCCTGTTTCTGCTAAATATAGTGTAATTTCACCTGTGTAATTAATATATTTATAAGCAGCTGAAAAAAACACAGATGTCAGGACATGTCAGAACCTCTCAAGGACCCCAAATACACCTTGGTCCCCAGGGGGTTAACTAATGTTAACTTTTGATTTATTAGTAAATGTTGAGATTAAAATTAACTAAGATTAATAAACGCTGTAGAAGTCTTCATTCAATATTAGTTCATGTTAACTAATGAAGCCTTAATGTAAAGTGCCACCGACATATTATATCAACGCATTCTCATCCCAAGACACCATATACTGACGCTTTTGACAATGTGTATACATCCAATGCACATGGCACCCTTTTGCGTCAATATAACACACTTCGGTTATGGGTAGGTTTAGGTCTGGGTTAGGGTTAGGGTTAGACCACTAGGAGGCGCCTTCTGGCCCATATAGATCTGCGTCTCATATTGGCGCTAAAGGGTGCCATGTGCATTGGATGTATCCACATTGGCAAAAGCGTCAGTATATGACGCCTTGAGATGAGAACGGGCTGATTATATAGGTTGTTTCTTGGCACTGTGAAGGGAACAATGAGTGATGCTGATGTTCCTCGAAAGATTCCAGAGCTTAAATATGTGTGTACTGGTGTCATCGCCTTTTCAAATGGAAAATTACAGAAACATCTCCCAGCTGTTAAACTGTGAAATGGGTTTATCTAGTAACTTATTCATGCCCATTTGCATTTCTTCTCTCTTGAAATTAATTTCTCGCAGCAAATAAAGGCAATTAAAGTGGGAGAGTTAGGAAAATGAGGGGTTTTCCTTTATCGATTAGTCTGCATGAGCACGAGCCGTTTCCTCGATGCGAGAATAGATAAGCGGGTCTTATTTGCAGTTGTTGTTTCTGCATCTTGTGTAAGAAAAGCCTGGAGGTGGTGTTTTAAGGAGCGCTCTGTCTGACAGGCATGTGCACACACTCTCGCACGTACCCAAAACGACAATGTGTTGCAGACTTGTACGATGGTAGAGGCTACAGGGGATAATCAACCTGGCTGGGTGATTAAATGTGACGTCACTCCTCTGTGAAAGATGTGGCCCAGTGGCAGATGTCTGGCCCTTTGCCAGTGCACGCGAGGTTGGATGGCATCGTTAACACGTGCCACGCTAAAAATAGTCTTGTTAGGCCCACGTTTTCATCACTGAAATGACATCTCTGTGACTGGGAATATCACTCATTTCCTGAGACTGGATCATCAGCGTTGCATTTAAAGTAGAGAATTATTCACACCCGGTGTGAGTTTTATCTGTTTTGAGATCACGTTGTAGTTTTGGCATTTTTGTTTTTGGTGTTCATTTCTCATTATTGAATCGTTGATGTGTTTACATGACAGTGTTCCTCTCAGAGTACCATTTCATTCTCCTTGTTTCCTTGGGAACTGTTTCTAAGGTTACAAGTTTACATATTATTTTTTTTTTATCTTGCTATAAGGGGATGTTCCCCAGTAGGTTAAATTGCCGTTTAAATGCAAAAACTTGGTGACGACACTTCTGGGCAATCCCATACAAGAGTAATTTTTGATGCATGTTTTATTAACAATAGCCAAAAAGTGACAAAATGTTGTCTTTAGGCTGAAACACCTGTTCCCAAAAGATTGGTGAAGATCTGTGTGTCTTTATATTGCCATTAGGTTTTTTGGATCAAAATACATCTAGAATTTGATATTAATCATAATTGCTGCTGTAATTACACATTTACACTACCGTTATGCTCACAAAGGCTGCACTAATTAAATCAAACATGCAGAAAAAGATTAATATTGTCAATTATATTAATATTACAATTAAAAAACGGTGTTTAATGTAATTTAGAAATTAAATTGTGCTTATAAATGCTTAAACTTATAAATGTGCTTTATAAGTACTAATGCTAATAAGCAACTATTTAAAGGGATAGTTCACTTTGAAATTATTTTTTGATATGTTTTAGCATGTACCTCAAGGACATCCAAGATGTTGGTCTCTTTGTTTACGCAGTATTTTCAGTTATATTTGTTTCCACATTATATTCAGTTTCATTATATTCTATCAGTCATATAATGGAGGTATATGGGGTCCCCTCAAAGAGCATGCACAGAGAAGTCAAATTTAAACATGATTTAATGACTCGTAAATGTAAGTACACATTGATGGCCTAAGACACGAAAAAAGTTTGTGTAAGAAAACGAACAGTATTTATATCGTTTTACCTCTTGTAAACACAGCCACGTCCAAGTGATCTGAGTGATCGCAACCACGCGAGAGATCACTTCCGGCACTTTCCGTTGCATGCACACTCTCAGATCACTTGGACGTGGCTGTGGTTACAAGAGGTAAAACAATATAAATACTGAAACCACTCGTTTCGTGTCTTAGGCCATCAATGTGTACTTACATTTACAAGTCATTAAATCATGTTTAATTTGGACTTCCCTGTGCATGCTCCTTGAGGTGGACCCCATATACCTGCATTATATGACTGACATACAAGAACGGTTTGACCTAAAAATATCAAAATTGAAAATACCGTGGAAACAAAGACACCTACATCTTGGATTCCCTTGAGGTAAGCTAAGACATATTAAATAATAATTTCAAAGTGAACTACCCCTTTGATAGTGAAAATTGGACGCTAAATTGAAGGGTTACCAAAATATTTTGAAACATTTACTGTCACTTTTGATCAGTTTGGCAGTTTGGGATCCTTGCTAAGTAAAAATAATAATTTCTTTGAAAGCAAAAAACATACAAAAAGAAGCTTGGAGAATAATGGTAGCTTTTTTTTTTTTTTTTTTTTGCTTGGTGTTTAATTAGATATACTAAAGTTTAAATGGCATAGTTCAATCTCTACCAATTAAAATCATACCCGTCACATCATACCTCCTCAGTGGCATTTTACCTGATTAAACTCAGAAGCGTTCTTTTTCTTGGGACAGTCATGGATAGATCTTTGACAAGACAGATGTCGCCATCTTTTGTGTTCTTTCCCTTGTTTTCTCCCCTCTTCCCCAGATTGAAGCCTCTCTAAAATGTTGGCGCATTTGAAATGTGATCCTGATATCTCTCAACATGTGTCAGGTTAATAAATAGCTTTGGAGAAAAGAGCAAGAGGGGTGGTCTCTTCTTCGGCGTACATTAATCTTCCACCCCAAACTGCTTATTTTCACCATTATAAGGGAACAACAGACCTCCCCGCTCTCTCTGCACTTCGGGTTGGTTATTGAAAAATAAGTGGCTTGGCAGTTTCTTGCCTGATGTGACTCAAGTGAGCCATCTCGCCATTGATCGGTCCGTTTGCGAGCGTGCTTTCCAATCTCTCTTTCAGAGTGTACTCTGTCCCTTTCTCTGATACACCTGTAGGCGGAAAGAAAAACATTTGTGAAGGAGATCAATTAGTCTCACTTGAAGCTAATGGAAATCCATTGTCAGCTTAGAGGGTGCTTTTTTGTAGCATGAGGACATCAAGAATGGATAGATGCTTCCTTTGTGCCATTATGCCTGTAGTCTAGACCAGTTCTGCTCATATCCTCAGGTGACTGTCAGAACGTGTTATGTTAAATCAACGCTTTGCCTCAAATGCGTTTTGATAGCTGGTATGGAATGAATAATTCTGCATGTGGAAGCCTGGGTACATATAGAACAGCTGGATCTCTTCCATAAATCCCAGCACTGCTTAAATTACTAAGCAACAGTCCCAAAGTGCCTTTAGCACTTATGCGGTTTATTTCAACAGTAGGGGTGTAACGATACAAAAAAATTGACGTTTCGAGTTTTCCCACGGTTTTGATGTATCGGTTCGAATTCGGTTCGGTTTTGAAAGCTAAAATGGCTTTTTTTCTTTCTTTTTTACTAGTGGTTTAATGAAAAAAATGGTCTGTGTCTTTAAATTAATTCAATTACAATTAAACATTTCACAAGGATAAAAAAAAATTGCTAATGCTGTTAACTATATAGGGAGCCGCACATTACTATAACATTAAAGGTTGTAGACTTTTAACCTAAATTCAGATGCTATTTATTTTTTAGATATAATAATCAACACACAACACATTGTATGAAAACATGTAAACTGAACATAAGGCAGTTTTTACATTAACTTGTGTTTTTACTCTTATTTGTTGTTGAAATATAATAATTTACACAGTTGTAATTTTCATGAAAGATATTTTAAATATACATTAAATAATCAAGATATCATAAACAGGTTAAGCAAAATATAATATACACAGTGCATTTATTTAGTGCAAGAGTTCATTTATAGGAAGTTGTGGACACTGAATCACTTGCCTGTTGAGGTAAATATAATGCTAGTGACAAGCTATGCTGTTTTATTGACGTCTTCCGCGGCTGAAACACTGATTGAGCGATTACACGAGTTATGATGCCTTTCAGTAAGTATACTGTATCTTTCAACATACCTTCAGGTGTCTTTTCTGTAACTGAGGAAGAGATGATCGCGTTTACTCGCGCCTGCGCTGCCGCTTGAAATGAGGAGCTTATAGTTATAGTAAGCCCACAGCGATCTGTCACGCCACATCAAAGAGCGTCAAAACGCCATTTATATTTTCGTGATCAAATAGACAGAATTGGAAATATTACACCTCGCTTGTTATCGAAAGTAACAAAACACAGAGCTTGTTATTTGTTGTTTATGGTGGTTAGGCTACAAAACTGAATTCGTTGTGTACTGTATACATAAGACATGAGGTCCATTGAGCCGGGCTGGGTGGGGCCGGGGTAGCAGGGGGCGGGGCGTGTTCGGTACGCAATGACAGTATCGCGATTCAATCGTGAGTTCATTATCGCGGTTTTTCGGTTCGGTTCGAAAATCGTTACACCCCTATTCAACAGTTATTGTTGGGTTGGTTATTTTTTCATGTTTCATTTATGTATTTTTATTGATTAGTTCTGTATAAAAAGCGCTAAACATATTTTTGAAAAGGGAAAATTACGCAAGCCGGACTTGCAATTCAATTTTCCCACATGAGCACCAAGGCCGCTAAGCCACAGCTCCAATGTGGATGTTTTAGCGCAGCAAAATTATTGATCATTTCTCCTTGAATCGTTATCTTACTGACGATTTTAGAAAAAAAAATGTCTGCATGACTATGTTCAGATGTGTCAGTCGGTATCTCAGAAATCAATGAGTGATCAAACGGCCTCTTTGTTCAACCATAGATCTTCAACTGTTCAATTTCTTCTTTTTTTTCTTTTGCACACAGTCCTTCTCGGTTTTATTTCACATCAAAATGTAATTCAGAGCTCTTTTTCATGCTCAAATGATTGTTTTACGTAACTGCCTGTGCTGTGGAAAATTGAGATTTCCATTTGTAATACATGGGCCTTTCATGGATGAAGAGAATAAGCACTCGGTGCCACGGCAGGAACCATCGCACCTCTCTTTGAGTTTCCCCATATATGATTCCATTTAAGATCAGAGACAAAGGGAATTCTGAAGAGGTAAAACATGATCGTTTGACAGGCACGAATGAAAAAAGGATTTTATCAAGGGATACGCCGAACCATCCATAAAAGAAAACAAGAGAATAAGCGTCATTGGGTCTCGCAAGTAGGCGCGCGCTTTTTTTTTTAAATGTGAAGTTAACCATGAAAAAAAGAACAATTTCTGATTAAAGTCATCTGATGAGATTAGAGCTTGGCTGAATGGTCATCGCAGGGGGATAGCAGATGCCGCCCACACAATTTCTATTTCGTTTTTTCATTCTGTAGTGCCGCAAATAAGGCTTCTGTTCATACTAGATTGACCTTTCGCCTTGTTGTGGCAGCAAAATTGAAATTGACTTTAAGATTCATTTAACCCAGGGCTATTTATTTTTTATTGCGCACTCCTTTCTCACACTTCTTTGATTTTTATCTGTTGTTAGACTGCTCAGGGAAATATATTTCATCTGCCACAAATGACTCTGGCAAGCCCTTCTAATTAGACGCTCTCACACATCTGATGTGTGGTCTGACACGGTGTCGTGTTTTTTATGCTGACTGGCCTTTATTAGTAGTGACCAGGGACTTCCGTGTCGTTTTGTTTCAGGTTAACTGAGGAGTATTTTGTCGATTAGGCAAAGAACTTCAGACTCCCTCTTGGCGCTTCTGGTTTAAGGGAAATTGTGAATGATGCCTTGTTTTTGCTTTTTTTTCCCTGAGGTCATTGGGAAAAACTGGGTGTCAGTACAGGAGCAGCTCAATGGTTGGATATGAAAAGAAGTGCATTGTTATCTTAATCATATTTTTTTTCCCCTGGATGTTTCCTGTTTCCAAAGCGTCCCTCATCTACTTCTGCAGCCCCAAGCGTTACAACACAAAGGCAATTTGTTCATATTTTATTCCGACCTATACGTCAAATTCTCTTTGCAAGGGACTTAATTGAATGAACTTTCATAAAAGAAAGCCATTACTGTATCTGAGTCTCGAGATGTCCATATAAATTTGTAAAGGCTTAATTTTGTATTAAGCAGGCAAGGCGGCTTTCACCCACACAAATGCTAATTTTAATGGTGAAGCTCGGTATAAATGTCTATGAATGTGTTCTAGTACAATTGCTTCTCTTCCAAATCACAATCACACATATTGCCATCTTTTCCCTGGCTGTATTTCAGCTCTATGGCGGCCCCAGTCTGTTACACTTCAAATGAAAAAACAAAGCAGTGTGTTCAGTGATTTACAATGGCTGCTTTCCCTCTTCATCACTAGCATTCATTTGAATTCACTGTGAATTCTATTAGTCTGCTGGAGGAGGGAAATAGTGTCTTGAAAGACTTCTTGTGGATTGAGGATCTGCACATTTTAATAGGTCCAAAAAGCATTAGGAGACTAATTTCATTAACATTGTCAGTGCATAATCACCCCGTCGATAGATAAAGGACCAAGCCAATCTGCCTTTGCTAATCTGGCTCAGAAATAATGAGCAGGTGATGAGGAAGATCTGCCGTATGATGGAAGGAATGTAGAAAGAGACACTTTTGCCGGACAATACGTTATAGAGTCGTGTAAAATGATCAGCGTACTGTCGCCTTATCCTGTTAATTGTACTGGAGAACACACGGTAAATCCTGTAAATGTGCTCCGTGGATTCAAGGGAGAAAATGCATCACTGTAAAGGGACCATTCGTTTGTGAACCCTTATTCCTTAGCTTATTCCTCTTCAGCTGGCCTTCCAGGGGTGCGTTTCCCGCACAACGACGTAGTTCGCGGCTTCACTACCATAGTACGATGCATCATTGGAGAAATCAACTAGCTAGTCACGACTGTTTCCCAAAACCCATTGTCGCAAAGTATTCGTTCAACCACTTTGGTTTTCGCACGTGGTGGAGTATAACTACTTTTAATGAAACTTTTTGAGATTCAATTAACTGCTAGATTTGTCATTTGATGACTATTTCTAATTGTTCTAAGTTATTTTGCTTTATTAACAGACTCAATATTTGGCTCGTTCTTACATAGTAGTAGAGCACGTTCACACATGCGCACTCTTTAAACACGTTATTTTAAATCTTTTGACAAACTAAAAGATGTAAATTCCATTGTATGTATTCTAAATAAAAGCCACCTGTTGTACTAAATGTTAGCTTGCTTATTTTGCTCAAGATAAGGATTTTTTACATCCAAATGTGATGCGATACAGAAACGATGCTTCTAACCACAGGTCAAGAGCGGAACAGTTCGTTCCGACAAACATTCGCAAACAGCATCGCAAAGTTGTGTGGTTTGAACGACAGCTCTCGACCTGTGGTTAGAGGCATCGTTTCTATATTGCATCACATTTGGACGTAATAAATCCTTATCTTGAGCAAAATAAGCAAGCTGACATTCAGTTCAACTAGGTGCCTTTTATTTAAAATACATACAAATGGAATATTACAGTCTTTCAGTTTGCGATGCATCGTACTATGGTAGTGAATCAGCGAACTACATAGTTGTACGGGAAACGCACCCCTGATAATGACGGAACTTACGGCCATAGTTTGGCTGACAATGTTTTGGGAAACACACCCCAGACTGGTACAGAGCAAATGCTGGGATGTGTGTGTGAAAGTAGACGAGAAGAATAGATGATTTTTCCTGCTCAGTGTGTTGACGTTTATTGTCCTTGCAAACTCTGTAGTCCCATTAGGCCACTTGTTAGCAACTGCCTTTTTCAAGAGAAATAAATGCCATAACAATGTAGTTCATGTTCATAGAATAATACATAAAATTGTATTGAGCATGTTAACAACAGACCTTTTTTAAGCCTATCTACAGTATCTATCTATCTATCTATCTATCTATCTATCTATCTATCTATCTATCTATCTATCTATCTATCTATCTATCTATCTATCTATCTATTTATCTATCTGTCTATCTGTCTATCTGTCTATCTGTCTATCTGTCTCGTCTGTCTGTCTGTTGTCTGTCTGTCTGTCTGTCTGTCTGTCTGTCTGTCTGTCTGTCTGTCTGTCTGTCTGTCTGTCTAATGCAGATAATTGTAGAATATACAGTACATGCATGTCTGACAGATTTTGACGTGTGAGCAACACCATGTGAACATGATGAACGGAATGTTTAAAGAAAGTTGTAAAATTTTTGACAATTTCACTCAGAATCAACAAACCATGTGCATTTAGTTATTGTGCAAATTGTGGGCTACTTTTTGCACTCATGCCATTTTGCTTAAATCAATAGGAAATTCAAATCTGGTGTGAATAAGAAACGAACTGTTCAGAGATCTAACGATACTTTTTTTGAGAAAAAAAATATCTCATTCGAGAATTGAGCCAAAGGGATTGAGAAAAACTGTAACATATGTCCGCCTGACATTTGCAAATGAATGGCTATTTAGATTTAAACCAATTTATGATGAACATTAGCAACCTGTGCCAGTATGTGAATGTTAGCCAATCATATCAGAGATCATTTGCATAGCTTTAAAGGTACAACAACATGTTTGATGCTAATGGTTAAACGAGTGTTGAAAAGGGCTTAGAAACTTCATAAAGGGTACGTTTACACAACATGTTTAAAACTGAGTTTTTCCTTTGAGTTTTCAACGTACAGATTCATCGACCACATTCAGCACAGATCTGTGAGAATGACTGAAAATGCTGTATTCTGCTGCCAGGCCATTATGATGGTGATGAAAACACTATAGACTGAACGCATCATACGCATGTGCATGACGTCTGTTGTCTTTCAGATATTCACGTTTTTGTTGTTTACACAGTGACCGTTTTCAAAAGTTCCCAAAATGTTGTTGTCATGTAAAACGGCTAAAAGTGTTTAGTAGAAAACGGTGTCGTAAAAATAGCCCTATGTTATGTTGAACCCTTTAAAGATGTTAATGATGTTCTAAAAATCAGCCTCAGGGCCAATATACAAGTTCTTGTTTTATTTTCTTCTTTTTTTTCTTTTTGCTTAATGAAGGGACGTGCATGGTGTAAAGAGAGGAATAAAAAAGACAGTTGATCAGCGGTGGCTTAACTCACAGCGATTCACCTCTATCAGCTCTCAAGGTGCCATTAAATAAGTCACCCATTTACTTTTAATTATTATGTAATCAGCCACGCCTGACGTGCAAGAAGCTTTAATTAAGTTATTAATTAGTTGAGTAATGTGATTTTCTCTGGTACAGAAACCCAAGTCACCTCTCTCATTTCTTAAATGAAGGTGTAATTAACGCATTAGCCAGGAGATACTTTTACACGGATGCTTGGGAGATGGAAAACGACACGTGTGGCACCTTAGCCTGAACAGCTGTGGCCAGGCAACATGTTTCAATGTAAATATCAGATCATTTCAATGCAAATATTATGCGCCAGAAATGCAGGGCAATGTGTTATATTGTGTGTTTATGTATGTGTGAAGTATCCGTGTTTGGTACCTCACATAATTGGTGCTTGTAGTAATTTACTATTGAGTTTCAGCACTGTATTGTGGAATTGTTTTATAGTTCAAGTATAATGCCATCTAAATTCATGTCAAGTACTCCCAGTTGACTTAACACAACAACTTTAAACAGAGTACACACTTAAAGTATAGATTGGCAACGAAATGGTCACTGAAACCAAAGCAATATATACATACGTACTCTTATTTAAAAAAAAAAAAAAAACATTACAAAAATTGAACCGACCCCAAACTTTTAAACAGTAATGTGGTATATAAGATTTTATATAAGATTGGTTGAAAATACAGTGAAAACTATAATATTGTGAAATGTTACAATTTAAAATAACTGTTTTAATATATTTTAAAATGTGCTGTATATTTTTTAATAATATTTTTATGGAAACTGTGACACAATGTGCTTCAGGATTTAAACTTTTAAACTTTTGAGCAAAGTTTAAAAGAACTGCCTATTAAATCTGTATTAAATATACTATAATGTCATTTAAAAGGCATATTGCAGGTTTTTTTTTTTTACAAAATTAACATAACCTTGTATGAAAATACCATATGAAAAGTTAATGCAAGATTTATAATGTTTTACAAGACATAAGGACTAAAAAAGTGAATTTTAGTGGATTTAGAAGACATTGCGTCACGTAGAGGAGTCGTTTTCCGGGCTCTGCGCTTGGCTCAGTGCAGAGTAGGTTAGTATTCAGTAGGAACGGTCTTGATTCGGTCTGTTTTCCATAGTTATTGTATGTCAATTTATCATCTTCATGGCAATGTCAAGACATCTGAGTCCACAGGTTTCACAAGAAAGGACGGTGCTATCTTCCATGTCTGGGTGGGACACAAAATGCGGTAGTGCAGTGTTCACTTTAGACCAGAGAAGTTCAACATGGTAGCACACGCTGGTTCAGACAGCAAGCCTCAAAGACAGGTTGATCTAATACTAGCTTTGCTATTGCCTGATCCATGAAAATAAGACTGGTCTCTCACCAAGACACCTGCCCTGTTCCTCATACCACAACTCAATTTGTCTCCTCTGACCGTTGTTCTGTCTAAACCTGGCCTGTCCCTGCTCTCTTGGCAGGCTCATAATTGTATGGCTGTGGTCCGATATGAGTACACATTTACAATTTTCCCAGCGTCCCAACTTTCATTGCGCTCAATTGTTTTCCTATTGTTTAAATTGGCCGCACTCCCTCCCGTTACGTCACTTCCTAGTTTGGCGTTTTCTCACAAAAACTATTACAGAAGCCTAATAGTGTATTTAGAAGTATATATTTAAAGAAAATCTAGTTCCTACATGATTTGTCTACACATTGACTCAATGGGGGCTCTTACTTGCACTAAATGCAGAAGACAATGATTTTGGCATGTTTTGACATTGTTATTAGCATTGAGTCCACTGTTGATCCCACAATCCCCACTCTGAAGTGCAAGATACATTATACACTTATTGTGTATTTATAACTTCGCTTCTTTTGCAGATGTCTGCATTGTATTGTGGAATACTTTGTTCTGGGAAGATGTTTTTGATTTTCTGGCCTGTTTTGATGATTATTTTTCTGTCTGCTCAGGTGGTTGAATGTGTT
Organism: Hybognathus amarus; assembly: GCA_030378365.1. Taxonomy (NCBI): domain Eukaryota; kingdom Metazoa; phylum Chordata; class Actinopteri; order Cypriniformes; family Leuciscidae; genus Hybognathus; species Hybognathus amarus. The sequence goes on along the minus strand of JAQIUQ010003478.1, from coordinate 182,260 downwards.
CTGAATCAAAGCAGATCGTCATCAGCTATTTAAAGCTGATTAGTAGAAGGATACACAGCTGCTCCAGGCGTGATTTCGATAACTGTAATAACATCACACTTGTGGTTGAGTCTTGCTGAAGGATAGAGCTTTGAATCGTATTATATTAAAGGCAGAATCCCCTTCAAGCAGGGGCGGACTGGCCATCTGTGTGATCTGGAGAATCACAGAACGGCTGGTACTCTAGGACGGCTGGCGGGCCAGCCCACCTCCCGCCGCATGCGCAGTCACAGACATCCCAAGTCTCCCGGAAGTTCCGGGAATCTGAGAGCGAGCAAGAGCGTGCATGCGTCAGCGCGCGCATCGGCAGAGAGAAGGAGCGAGCTAGAGACTAGCATCGATTGTCAGTGCGGACGGGCTTTTATCTCTACCACCTTCCGAACCAAATTAATCAGAAATTACTTTGCAAGTTCCTTGCTAGGGATGATGTTAGGAAGTGATATTCAGCTTGCTACATTTTTAATGATTACAGTGTAAACCCTAATGTTCAAAATAATTTATTGGTTTGAGTAGTACAAACTTAAATTCAACGCATTAGTTCAGTCAAACTCATTTTTATGAGTATTTAGCACTTTCTTTTTCTTTCAAGTTCACAGAACTGATATATTTTAAGTAAACTGAACTGTTTCATTGTTTTGAGTTTGATGAAATTATTTATTTTAATTTAGACTAACTTAAGTTTAACTGAAACGGCTGGGATAGCTATTTCCCAGCGTGCTTTGCCAATGGCACTACGAAAGTTTTTTTTGTTGTTGTTGTTGTTTTTGTGTAAGATTAATGTTAAGTGTGAGATTTAGTAGTGATTAATGTTTTGTTATGCTAATTTAGAAGAATTTCGGTTAATGTTGGCTTTAGGATAGTTACCATCATGGTGACAAGTGGTGCATTTAGCTTGATTTGAGAGCAAATCATCCCTTTATATTATATTATTGCGCTCATACAGCAAGTGCTTCTGTGCTTGTAAGTGCTTATAACATATTGTTTCTAATATGTTTGCATTTACTACATCAGCAGATTAGCTTTTAAAGCTAACTAAGTTTATACTATTAAAAGTGATTTGAGTTTTGCCAACTTATTCAGGTTTACAGTGTACTTCATAGATTTAAGTTATAGTAACTAATTAGTACTTTTAACTTTGTTTACCCAAGTTATCTTAACAATAAGTTATTGAGTTACTTGGAAACAAATCAAATAATTTTTATGCTTAAATTGATTGAGTTAATAAACTTACAGTAAATGATTCAAGGTAATCGGTTTCCTCAACGGTTTGAGTTGAATTAACTCATTAGGTTTTACAGTTAAAACAGGTACACTTCAACATTTTAGCTGTAAAATGCCACATGCAGTAGCTAATATTAAGAAATATGTTGTGCTTTTACTTTTAAATGTTGTAACGTTACAGTTACAAACTTTGAAGATTTTGAAGTTACATTTGTAATGGTGTAGCCTATTTTCATTTAGATGTGTATTACTATTTGTGCTGTAGCTAAAGATTAATTATTGCATAAATCAATTAAGATTATTAAGTAATAAATTTATTTTAAGACATGCATGGAGATAGATTGTATAATATGTTGTTAGCTATAATTTGGATGGTACAGTATAGTATCATGAGCCACAGTTAAAGTCTTGTGACACTCAGGCAGCAGTGCGCTATTGTTGTTGTTGTCGAGTTTCCACGCCGCGATTTCTTTGGGCTGGGCCTATCAACGTCCAGGGCCGTTTTTTTGTTTTGTTTTTTCCCAGTCCATCCCTGCCTTCAAGTGTCGCTATAGACCCACAAGTACCAATAACAAATGCCAACCCAAGTACTGAAGTAGTATGGAAAAAGATTTGCTGTTGGGTATGACTAGGGTAAAACTTTTCAGTGCTTTCAGATACTTCTGTCTGGCTGCCATTCAAACCTCAAGCAAGAGTCAAGGTCATGGATATAATAGTGTTTGCAGAGAGCAGAGGGGTTTTATCGTCAAAACACAATGCTCAGTTCATGATCGCAGAGACGTAGATTAAAAGCTCAAAGAGAAGTGGACAAACAGTCTATCCCGCAGTGAAAATACTGAAATGTTATTTCTGTTATCATTTTCTTTCTGCGAATATCCTTTCCCCCACACACGTAACGTGTTCCATCGGAGAATAATGGGATGCAGCTGAACTGAATGAGGAACTTGGAGCGTGAATGATCAGCTTAAGTTCATTCTCTACCACTCTGCACTTTCTGCAGACTCTGTGTGTCAAAAATCTGTGGTTGTTGACCTTATTGAAAGGCCATTTGCACTGCATTACACTTATTCAACTTGTAAGTGAATCTCTCTCTCAACCTGACAAAAAGAATGTGATCATTTCATTTTGTAAGAAACTTCCAAAAAAGAAAGAAGAAAAAGAAGAAAAACACTAGTAACTTTATTTTCTTCAAGCTTTGTTTAAGGTAAACTTTCCAAAATGGGACACTGAAGAGTATAAAAGACTCTTTGGTGAATTGTGATTTGTTCTGTAAAATCATTTAGATTTTATTTAATTATATATGTATCTGTAGTTAGTTATAAAGATGCTTCAGACAGTTTCTCTTTTTAATAAAAGTTAATTTGAGGATCATGCCTGCATAGACAAGTGGCATATTAAGTCCATTCGAAGCTGCAACGGCTCTGATTGTTGAAGAGTCTTACATGGCCTTGACCTGTTTATTAGCGTAAGTGGCTCTGCGCTGTCCTATGTAGTCATTAGACAGGTAGACGGCAAGTAATGAAGCCCTGCTGTGGATGTGTCTGGAACGGTAATGCTGAGCAATAGAAATAAAGAGGAAGTTTGAAACTCTTTATATCTCAAGACATATTTCATAAATCAGTGGTTTTTCATTCATTAGCATTATTCATTTTTGGGGCCTTTGTCTGCAATGCTCTCTGCTCCAAGCTGTAATTCTTTAGATTTATGATAATAAAAGAGATTTCTGATGGATGCTGTCCTGTGGATATAAGATGCTACTGTCTGGATTTGGAGAGTCAGAATGTGATTACAAATTCCTAGAGTAAGAAAATCTAGTATTAGATTTGTTAGAGTTAGAGTTGTTTCTCTGAAATAAATGAAGCCTTTAGCCTCAGACTAAATCCTGTCGAAAGATAATTCCTTTTTGATCCATCTGATTTCATTTTCAGAGATTTGAAACTTAGCCCATTTCCCAACTGTCACCAATACTTAATGTTTATTGCACAAAACAGCATTTCAGTTAATTATATTATATTATATTAAATACAAGTCTTTACTGGATAAAGTAACAGGACATCCTTCTAAATTAAAGTTGTATTGTAAGAGGTTTTGTGGGTAGTTTTTTGGACCAATAAATATTACCTCTGTTTTATCTGAATTTAATAGCACAGGAAATTACACGTCACCCAGCATTTTATATCTTTGAGACACTCAAAGTCAATTTAGATGAGTTAGTGTTTTCATCTGGTCATGATGAAATATATAATTGAGTGTCATCAGCATAACAGTGGAAATTAATTCCATGTTTTCTTATAATATTACCAAGTGGCAGCATAATTGAGAATAGCAGAGGGCCTAAAACCGAATCCTTGTGGTACTCCATAGTCTACTGATGTTATCTTTGATTTTTCCCCATTTAAACAGACAAAATGCTAACGGTCCAATAAGTACGATCTAAACCAGCTTAATGCCTGTCCTTGACCACCAGTGTAGTTTTGTAGTAGATCCAAGAGTATTTTATGATCTATAGTGTCGAACGCAGCGCGAAGATCAGGTAGAACTAGTATTGCATGGTGGGTTCAGAAGTCATGTCTTCAGTGATATGTTTAACAAAGAAAATTTGTGTTCGCTTATTCTGGCCTGGTTTACGCCTGGTGTCATGTTGTAAGTTTTGGTGGTCTGGTAGGGCCTGGCCTGGAGCTGTTTGCCCTCAGTAGCATTATCGGCCTGACCTGCCGTTTTAAAAACATGCTGCAGGTTCCAGGAATTGGCCTGTGCTTATTGTTGGTGTGCAGAAGGATTCTTGAGTAAATGCTTTCCCCCTGTACCGCATGCTTTGATTAATTGGCCGAGGCCCAGAGTCAGACTGCTGTTTAATTCTGCTGGGCTTCTCCTTCTACTTCTGGAATTGATTCAGAATGGGCACACTTTTAAGCTGCAAGGCATTGTTGGAAACATTTCCTTTTGTGAAATAAAAACGTTTTCACTTTCAACATAACATGCATAATGGACTTAAATTTGAGATTCAGCTCTGTGTTCTGGGTTTTATTTTAGTTTGCATGTTTAATCTGGTTGGATGTGTTGCTCAGAAGGTAGTGTGCATCATATAAGAGCTGTCGGGCTCAAGCTATGAGACATTTATAGTTTGGTTTCTCAGAAAAGTGAAAACACTGTGGCTCTATAAAGAGTTTTAGTGGCCTACACTAAAGTATTGGCTAAACCCATGGGGATGAAGTATAAATCATTTTAATTTCATAATGTGACATTTGCAAGTGAAACATGTACAACCACAACATAAGCCATATGGATTTGCTAATTAATAATAACATTATACATTTTTCTTGTAAATGTTGTCCATGTAGAATAGCTTGGAAACCTTCAGCACCTCATGATGACCATCTAAATAATAAGATTATATGATAATAAATCTGAATGTTTATGTAGGGCAAGGTCTGTGACATCCGCGTAATCGAACTACTTCAGAATGTCTCATCTGCTGAGTCAAGCCACCGTACAAACCCCTCCTCTGGCCTGATTTGCTGTGTCCTGCTTGTTTTTGAGAAGGACAGAGTGATAGTGCTGTCAGAATTACAAGCGTGCTGAAGTGCTGGATCTGGTGTAGATGCGGGCGGCCTTGACTATACGGGACTCTGCGTGTGGATTACAGGGCAAATAAGATTAAGACTCTTCCACAGCGAGCTGGTCAAACGCCTTCTGCCTGTTCTGATCATCCGCTCCACAGCCTCTCTCATCCAGCTGTACAGACAAAACCTCCTTCACCTGTGGATGTGGAGACAGAATTCAGCCAGGCTAAAATATATTCCTGTGGCTTCTGATGCGTGTTTGTCAGTGTGTGATATACTCTTTGGTTTAGACTTGCCCTAAGACTGTACACCATCGATAGCATTTAAGGCATCATAAGCAGTAGCATAGTGCAAAAAAGTTACATTTAATGAAACAGATTAGATTAATTATCAAAAGCAAAAACAGTGTTAAAAATATATTTATGTTTTTAATTAGTTAACTTTGTCTAATAAATTCAGTCTAATAAATATATCAATTTATTAGACAGAACTATTCAACTGTTCTTGCATTTTTAGTCTAGTGCTTTCAAAATAAAAGCCATGGAACCGTCAAAATAAAAGTCACTTCTTGGCCAAACAAAAAGACATATCGACAAATGCAGATAATTTGAAAGAAAAAGCTCATTATTGGCTGATATACTTGCCTTGGTGATATACCCGGTCAACCACTAGACATTTCAATTTAGATAAAACTTATGAAAGTCGCCATGTTTGTCATTGTGATTTCAAGATACATGCTTTCATTACCTAGGAAATAAAAATCAATTAAGGTCCATACCCTTAAAAAAAGATTTTCGCCGAATGTCACTTAAATCAGGCCACGAATGATTTATAAACAGATCTCTCTGAAAATATCTTCAGAATACTGCTAAGTGTGTAACTGGAAAATTTGATGTACATAGGTGCTACATAGTCTGATATATTTCTTTTGGAGACTAGACAAAAAACTAATTTTGAGAAAAAGGCATTTAAAGATTTAAGTAGGGAATTTAATACATTTCTATTGTAAAAAAATGCTCAAAAACAGAATAAATGCCAGGCCCTTGGTAAAATAATATATAATATTTCAAGCTCATGAAAACTGATTATTTAATAACATGGCAGCCATATAAGGCCTACAACTGCAGTAACTTAATGAATTTTACATTGGCAGAGCAAATCACATCAGAAGAAACCGGCAGTAGCCAATGAGATTTCGTCATTAGCTTTCGATCACCCTTTGGATATTCACGATTGGCTACTGATAGAAAGAAATTTACCATATTTGGGTTAAACAGCGTTGTGCAAGAGATTCAGAGCTTTCCAACGACACTGGTCATGACGGACTTCAGTAAACAGACGGAGCGTTGCATGACGCTTTGGAATGCTAACTTCTTGGTAAATTCGGGAGAAACTTACTGCCGCAAGTAAACTAAATGAAATAAACATTTTAAATATATATTTCCAACATTTTTGATAGAAAGGAATTGACCATATTTGGGTTAAACAGTGTTGTGCAAGAGATTCAAAGCTTTCCAAACGATACCGGTCATGACAGACTTCAGTTAACAGACGGAGCGCGGCATGACACGTTGTAATACTAACTTCTTGGTAAATCCGAGAGAAACTTACTGCCGCAAGTAAACTAAATGTAATACAATAAACATTTTAATGTATATTTTCAATGTTTTTGATAGAAAGGAATTGACCATATTTGGGTTAAACAGCGTTGTGCAAGAGATTCAGAGCTTTCCAACGATTCCGGTCATGACAGACTTCAGTAAACAGACGGAGCGTTGCATGACGCGTTGGAATGCTAACTTCTTGGTAAATTCGGGAGAAACTTACTGCCGCAAGTAAACTAAATCTAATAAAATAAACATTTTAATGTATATTTTCAACATTTTTGATAGAAAGGAATTGACCATATTTGGGTTAAACAGTGTTATGCAAGAGATTCAGAGCTTTCCAACGATAGCCATCATGACAGACTTCAGTAAATAGACGAAGCACTGCATGACACGCTGGAATTCTAACTTCTTGGTAAATTCGAGAGAAATTTACTGCCGCAAGTAAACTAAATGTAATAAAATAAACATTTTAATGTATATTTTCAATGTTTTTGATAGAAAGGAATTGACCATATTTGGGTTAAACAGTGTTATGCATGAGATTCAGAGCTTTCCAACGAGTACCGGTCACTGACAGACTTCAGTAAACAGACGGAGCGTTGCATGGACGCGTTGGAATGCTAACTTCTTGGTAAATTCGGGAGAAACTTACTGCCGCAAGTAAACTAAATCTAATAAAATAAACATTTTAATGTATATTTTCAACATTTTTGATAGAAAGGAATTTGACCATATTTGGGTTAAACAGTGTTATGCAAGAGATTCAGAGCTTTCCAACGATAGCCATCATGACAGACTTCAGTCAACAGACGGAGCTTTGCATGACGCGTTGGAATGCTAACTTCTTGGTAAATTCTGGAGAAACCTACTGCCGCAAGTAAAATAAATGTTATAAAGTAAACATTTTAATGTATATTTTCAACGTTTTCTGTATAGCAGCTTAAAAGAACACATATTGAAGGAGTAAACTAGCCCAAAATCTCAAAACTGATCACTGCATGAAAAATCAATGTTTTTGCCTGCCGTGTCTCGCCTTAACATAGATGGTTTTGGATTGACTCGTCCGCTTAAAAATTAAGCTAGTATGCACACATCTCTCTCAGACATCGCTGAGGAACCACAGGTAGATATTTGCTTGGTTCCCTCCTGCCATGAAACAGCCTTGTGGGACTCCAGCAGCCTGCTGCTGTCCTGAGGGCAAAAACATGTCAGAATATTCAAGAACTAGGAGAGAGACAACTGGAAGCTTCACCTGCTTTCCTTCACCCTCACACACAAACACACACACACACACACTTATTTGCCAGAAAAATCTGACTGTTAAGATAAACTAGCTGGCAACAAAACACACATATTCAGGATATTCAGTGGCACGGGACATCTGCATGTTTATACATAACAAAGAGTTTAGTACAATATCTCAAATCACTTATAAACTTGAGGACAGATGAGGGGGCGGAGTCAGCATCAGAAGTAGAAACAAAAGGATGAATTACCCATATTTCCGTCCCCTCGTATGTGGGTACATTTATTTAGCAGAACGGTGTTTCGTTCCTCCTTGCATCTCGTAATTTATTGGAGAGGATGGTACGCCATTTGTCTGAAAGCTTTTTATGACGAGCAGACCTTGTTATGCTGGAGCGCCATCCATTTTGTGCCGTGTGTATTATATAGACCCTTGGGTTGCGAAAGGGGGAATCTCTGCATTATTTATGCAATGACATTTCTAAGATACAGAGCAATGGGTTTTGTATGTATTTTCATTATTCTAGGGAGGGGGGTTTGGGGTGTATTGGTGGGTGTCAGTGACACAGTTTGCGTCAGGTTACCACGGCAATAAAAAAAAATAAAAAAATGCCTTCCAAATGCATCTTCATATCATCCCTCTTTTGCCGCAGTCACAAAAGGAGGGTTTTTATTGAGATGAAGTCTCCACCTCACTTGAGGTGATATTACCGGGCGGTACCTGTCTGCTGATGGATGGCTCTATTGCCTCGGTGTGCTTGTTGAAGTTCGATTGTGATTTTAAAGACTTTCCTTTTAGTCTTCCACTTAAGCCAGGAGGTATCATACAGCCATTTACCAAAAGATAAAGTGCTACATGCTTGCAAACTGCTTGCTCAAGAGGAAGAGAACGAGAGAGGGATGAGAGGACAAGAACTTGGTCTGTTATTGAATAATTAATCAGAGACTTGAATGCATCAGGATGAGAGTTTTGGCAACAAATCACACCAGTCTGGATTTGCATGTCACTGTAATGCATTAAATGCACACAATAAATGTGGGAATGCAGTTTTAGGTCTTTTTTTACCCATCTAATGGAGAATTTTTTGACGTTATAGTCATCAGAAAGAGAAATGATCTGAGTCAGGCCCCATTGCCCAGCATTAGCGCATGACCTCACGTTTTTAACTGTGACTTTTACGAATCTTGCATAAATATGTGTTGGATGGAAATGCCAAGACTCACATATAATTTCCAGAAACTTACTGCTGCAAGTAAACTAAATGTAATAAAATAAACATTTTAATGTATCAACTTTTTTGATAGAAGGGAATTGACCATGTTTGGGTTAAACAGCGTCGTGCAGGAGATTCAGAGCTTTTCAACGATACCGGTCATGACATATCTTCAGTAAACAGACGGATCGCGGCATGACGCGTTGGAATGCTAACTTTTTGGTAATTCGGGAGAAATTTACTGCCGCAAGTAAACTAAAATGTAATAAAATGAACCTTTTAATGTATATTTTCGGACGTTTTTGATAGAAAGGAATTGACCATTTTTGGGTTAAAAGCGTTGTGCATGAGATTCAGAGCTTTCCAACGATACCGGTTATGACAGACTTCAGTAAACAGACGGAGTGCGGCATGATGCATTGGAATGCTAACTTCTTGGTAAATTCGGGAGAAATTTACTGCCGCAAGTAAACTAAATGTAATAAAATAAACATTTTATTGTATATTTTCAATGTTTTCTGTATAGCAGCTTGAAAGAACACATATTGAATGAGTAAACTAGCCCAAAATCTTAAAACTGATCACTGCATGAAAAATCAATGTTTTTGCCTTCCTTGTCTCGTCTTAACATAGATGGTTTTGGCTTGACTCGTCCGCTTAAAAATTTGCATTTGCATCATATTTGTAATCTAAGCAGATCACTGATAGCATAACATGGTAATACCATGGTACTTTTATATGGTATGGTAGCTTTTTATTTGATGTAATTTTATGAAGTGTATATTTAATAATTCTTTAAAACTACTTTTATATGTTATATATATTAACAACTCATCAATTAACTATTTATCATTGCATATTCTGCATT
>JAQIUQ010003478.1:0-167500 GCA_030378365.1 Hybognathus amarus | reverse complement strand
TCTATCGACTCGTTACCTAGCAGCGAATGCAAACTAAATGAAAGTGGGACGAAAATACGCTACTCATTTATGCTTCACGGACTAGATATCAGACCAAACAGTGCTGACGTGGAAACCAGGAGAAAAACTCATTCATAGAAGGCTTTCAATCCACAAATCAGCAACATTCACCATGGATTTAGGCTAATGTAGTAAGTAACTATAACCATAAATACTGTATGATAGTGTGACAGAAATAGTCAAGTACAAGTAGCTACACATCTTTTTTCCAGCACTTCAAAACTAGAATATCATATAAATGTTTTATTTTTAGATTTTTTTAAGTTATGAAAAAAAAACACATTTTGTTCATTCGTAAAGATTGTCCTAAAACGAAAAATTTTAAGATGTTGGAAAATTCTTATTTAACCACTTATTAAAAAAATAATAATAATAATACTATTGTAAACAGTAGGATGTTTATAGGCTATTTTCACTCCTTAATACATGTTTTCACTAGTTCTGTTTTTATATATATATATATATATATATATATATATATATATATATATATATATATATATATATATATATATATTATTAAGACATTATAAATGATAAAAAACTAAAATTAATTTTATCTACACCCTAAATTAAGCTTAGTGATTTATTGTCAGCTAGATTTTTTTTTTTCCTCATTTGAGGTGGTGCTGCCTTCATATTTGAGTCTGGAGCCCTGTGAACTTAAAATAAAACAGCCAACGCATTCTCATCCCAAGGCGCCATATTTTGACACTTTTGCAAAAGCGTAATATACAACGCACAGGGTACCCTTTAGCGCCAAATGAGATGGTTAAGTTTAGGTATGGGGTTGGGGTAGGGTTAGGCCACTAGGAGGCGCCTTCTGCCCGCTTTATTTTTACGTCTCATTTGGCGCTAAAGGGTACCCTGTGCGTTGTATATTTACGCTTTTGCAAAAGCGTGACAGCATATCATAATGTTAAGTCACCTGAGGGTTCCACAGTCAGTTGACCACTTTAAAAAAGGCTTAACGACTTTTCTATTTAAAATTAGCTACAGCTAATGCAGAATTTAACTGTTTTTACGTTTTTGTCTTCTTGCCCCTGTTTTTACTTATGAAATATGCTTGCTGTGGCACTTTTAGTTCGCAAATGAAAAGTGCATTATAAATAAATAAAAATTATTATTATTATTTATTTCCATCTTTGTAGTGACTCACACCCTTGAAAACAAAAGTATCTTCTATAAAAAGCACACTCCTTTGACAGTCCGGAGATAAACCTACATGAAGCATCTAAATCTGGTTGGATTGTGGTCCAGGATCCCATGGTGAAGGCTTGTGTCTGAATCCATCTCCTGAGCACTTTGCCGGAGGGGTTCACAAAAAAAGGATGACAGAGGTTATGTTATCAGAGTCATACTGAGAACCTACCATGGATATGACAGCCTCTTTTAGGGTGCTCTGGATTGGAGATGTCTTTGAAAATAGATCCTCAGAATATTCTGAAATATTGGGCCCCATCCTTTGAAAATCTGCTTTGAGTAAAGAAGGCTTATAGATGTCCTTCAGTCACCAAAAAATTAAAGGGATATATTCACCCAAAAATAGAAATTATATCATCATTTACTCACTTTAAGATTTTCCAAACTGTGTGACTTTCTTTTTTTCCTCGGTGGAACACATAAAAGAGACATTTTGATTATTGGTTTCCATTATCTTGAACACTAAACTTTCAGAAAGAACGCAAAATCACTATAAAAGGATCATACATGTAGTACATAAGATCATATGGAGGCTTGTTTCCTCCACTGAATAAAAACATGAAAAAGGCAATTGCGAGTTTATATCTCTTTTTTCTTTGTTTGTTGTTTGTTTCTCAGAATTGCTAATTTATCTCACAATTCTGTGGGGAAAAGTCAGAATTTTGACATATAAACTTGCAATTCTAAAAATATCTCTCAAAATTGCAAGTTATAAAGTCAGAATTGCAAGATATAATCTCGCAATTGACCCTTTGCTAAGCCCCGCCCTCCCTAGTTACTGTTTCTAAGCCTGTCAAGCTTTTCGCAGCTGGCCCATCTATTATAGTGTGGATGCACTTGTGTTAGACATTTCCCAATGAGATAATAGTAATTTTTGGCGAACATGTGAAATAACTGAGAGAGCAAGACAAAAGGGACTGCAGTATTCAGTATAGAATAATTTCTTAAAAATTTAAGCTAAACCCTATAGTCCCAGCGCAAACAGCAGCACCTTATGCTGACCATTGAAATGGGAAACGCAAATTGAGGAACAGCTACGTTCGTGCATAGCAGGGTAAGCAAAATTTGAAAATGATCCTAATAATTATAAATTAAGCATCTTATCCATAAATCTTGTGGAATAACACTAACACCGTGAGAGCCGCGATCAGATTGGGTTAAAGTTACTTTGTCAGGGGTAGTAGTAGGCCGTTGATTAACAAAATGCTGAAATACATTTTAAAGTACGTCAGTGAGCCTCCGTCTTGTCTTTAATCGTCTTTTTACGTAAAAAAATATATGAACAAAGAACTGTCAATATTTCCAATCAATAGGTGTTTTTGTTAATCCTGTCGACATTTAGTTGTGATCTCCCACGCTGCTTGATCACGCCCATCATTTTCTTAGATTTCCGCTCGAAAGCTTGCCAGACCTCCCGCGCCTAGTTACGGTTGCTAAGACATGATTTGCCAGTGGCAGTTTTCGGGCGTGGCTTAGCGAAGGGACAATTGTGAAAAAAATTCAAATTGTAAGTTTATATCTCACAATTCTGAAAAAAATTCAGAATTGCGAGATGTAAACTCACAATTACGTGTTAAGTCAGAATCAAAAACTCCAAAAAGGCAGTTATCTTCTTTTTTTTATTCCATGATAGAAACAACCTTCCATAAATACAAGAGTTGAAGAACAAAATGGAATTTAAGTGATTATTCACTCAATCTTGATACCTAACCATGTTCATGTTGAAGAGATAAATTAACAACATCCGATTTATAAACAAATAATTATTTTGTGTATTATTTTTTAAATAATTAATTAAATAAATCTTTTTTTTTTTTAATCTGGTTTCTCACACAAACTTGTATGTTTACTCACTACAAGGAGGAGCTGTATTGAAGGTTGACATTTTATGTATTGGAGTGTTACTTATAGGGAGAAACCGTCCTTTGCTACATTAAAGTTGTCTATACAATAAACAGCGTTCTCTTGCTCATGCAATGACCTCCTCGAGGAAGTGACAGACGAGCGATCGCCCACAGATGTGTGGAGTCAGAGGTCACGTTTGGAATCTCTAATGTGCTGTCATATTCTTCGACAGAAGGACACAGCAGCGACATGTTGCAGAGAGGCTGTGTGCTTTTCATGATCTGAGGCTGATCATCTTCTTGATCTTAAATAATGTTTTTTTTCCTCACAAACACTCCAGATCGAACTCTCATTATCTTCACAGGATGATAATTAGCGCCCATCATGATGCAAACTAAGTTACTGAAGCTTATAATTTCAGCTCCACTATTAACTATATATAGATTTCTCACACAGAAATTAAACATTCTATTTGTAAATTACAAGATGTTGGTTTCTGAACAATTTCCTCTCTTAATTTTATGTACACTACTGTTAAAAAAAGTATGAGGTATTTAAGACTTTGTAATGTTTCTTTTTTTATTATTATTATTTATGATCAAGTAAGGCTGCATTTTTTTAAATCAAAAAGTAAAACAGTTCTTTTAAATTGTAATACCTTCAATTTAATATACGGTTTTACGGCAAATTCGTACAAATTCGTAATCATTTTGTCTGTAAACCCCAGTGATGGGTAGGTTTAGGGGCGGGGTCAGTGGTAGGTAGGGTTGGGTACCGAAACTCGGTTCTAACAGGGAACGGTTCTGACGTAAACGGTAGTAACCAGACCGAATAAGAATGAAAATTTCGGTGCCTGATTTCGATGCCTGAGTCTGTGGCATTTGGTGGCATGAGGCGCACACGCAGTCTCTCGCTCTCTCCCTCTCCGATGTGCGCGCACTATACGGTTTATTTGAAGCATTGTCTGATCTGTCTCGCACGCGTGCTTGCTCGCTCACACTAGATTCCGGGAGATTTAACTGAATTTGCTATCATTTGGGAGCCGTTATCAATATGCGGGAGACTCCCGGAACATCAGCTGATAGCGAGGAGATTAAACACACTTGAAATGTACACGTGAAATGTTTGGCTGCATTTCACGCGTAAAATTACGCGTCAGAATAACGATTGTCTATGGATATAGAATCACCATTCGCGCCGCCTTGATGCTTACATCTTCATATTATATTAGTGCGCGCATCATCTGCTCCTCAGAGTTCTCTGCCGAAAAGCAGTGCGAGATATTTGGCAGCGAACGCAGCGTCTCGTTTCCTATTCAGAGAACATGGGTTACACAGAGACGTTCTCTTTCATATGTTTACTCAAAGCTGTGCATAAAATGCAGTGGGAACGAAATATCAAACTGGCTAAGAGCTTAACTAGTAAATGACAAAATAACTTACATGACTAGTTAAAGCAGAAAAAACATGGGAACCTGTAGCCATGTCGATATTATATTACCCTGGTAGTAATCTCTTTTAATCTCCAGTATAATTACATTGTTTGATATAATGTTGTTTTATTTGATATTATGTAAATATGAACTTTTATTTTATATTGGTTTATTTATTATTACCATATATTACTTGTATTTATATTGTAAGTTAATATTGTGTCCAGTTTGGCCCTGTAAATAAAGGGGTATTATTTATTTATTTTTTTAACAAAGTGTGTGCGGTTTCGTTTACTTAAGTACCGTTTCAAGAACCGTTTAGGCACCGAAACCGTTTAAAAAATACTGAGTAGGTACTGGTATCGGATAAAACCCAACCGATACCCAACCCTAGTGGTATGTCTTTCGTATGAATTCATTTGACAACTTGTAAAATATGTACGATTTAGCAAAAAACGTACGATTGAGGTCAAATGAATTCCTACGAATTAGCCATCTCGTAAAATACCTAAGAAATGCCATGAGATCAAGTTGATATATTCCTCAATTCTTCAGTCTTAAAGCTACACTGGTCAATTTTTTCCCCATCTAGTGGTGAAAAGGTATATGACCATCCAGTGAATATTAGTTTCTGTTCCTCTCAATTCTGATTTCGTTTTAACTCCTACGGTGGCCAATGTAGTCCAAGATTAACATGGCTTCCAGTTCGACCTCGCCCATGAATGTTAACTCAAACGTAAACGCGAAAGGTGAAGCTTGAATTAATGGGTATGTCCCTCCTTGGCTAATGTACTTTCAAGATGGAGGGGCAACATGGGGACCAACATTAGAACCCCTTACCCGTATGTATTTTCAATGGCATATTACACACTCACGAGAATACTTTATTACTTGAACGAAGTAAATATGCATTAATGAGCACATATATTTTTTAAAGAAGTGTTTTTAGCAAAGAATAAATTAAAAGAGTTACAAAGTGTAGCTTTAAGTGTCACGTGGCTTAAAAACATATCTTATTATTATAAATGTTGAAAATGTTGCTTAATGTTTTTGTGGAAACCATGATTTAAATTTTTTCAGAATTCTTTGATGAATAGTGTGAATAAACAACATTTTAAACAGTATTGTATGGCAATTTTGCCATTGCTATTTACAATATTATGTTTTATTAATGTAGTTTTAGAGAAGAACACGTCATCCTCTGTGCTCGGGACAATTACCAAGATCAGAGCCCTCTCCCCAGACAGCATGCCAAATACGTTTACCAATTCAATCTATCCGACTGATTTGTAAGTGTGAAATAATGCAAAGAAATCAAGACATGATTGTAGAAAGAGAAATGTTATTGAAAGAGTTTCAGACAGAGACTAAAAATCTCAAGAAATAAATAAATTGTCCACAAACTTAAATCCTTAAAGCAAATTTAATCACCAAGCTTTCGTTCAAAAGACTATCCTCAGGGCAGAGAAATGTTGAAAGCCAGACTCGAAGTGTTGTCCACAAGAGCACCAATTTAGGATCCACCAGCTACTGTAGATAATTCGAACGCAGTTACACATCCTGTGAATTCTGTTATTATTATTATTTTTTATCCCTAACATATGAGCCAGCAGAAATCAGCTTGATAAAGTTCCTTCCGGGCACAAGCATGCCATCTTGCCCGTCTGTACGTTTTGGAGGCGCGCGTGGCAGTTTTCCAACTTTTAAAACAATGCATCTGGTAATAAGCTGTGAACAGAGACTGTCCTGAGTGCTTTCGGCCTGCTTTAATCCACTTAGCAACTTCCCACTCTGTCTGACGTGTGTTCGGGTGTTAGAGTTCACCTGTGACCCCCCAGCTACTCACCTTTATGTTATCAGCTTAAAGACGCCTCTTGTAGTGTGTTTGGAGGGCTGTTCTGTGCTGCTTGAGTCTCGAGACTAATCAGCTGATTGTATTGTGCTGGAGGTGGAGTGTTGCTTCTGTGCTGACAAGCTGTTAGGGCTGAAAGCTCTGCACCTAATGGACAGCTAATATCATGAGTGAATGGTAAAAGTGGAGACTGATCCTACGGCAGATGGAAAATCAATAGTCTATTAGAGTCGACAGGGCAGGACGTAGGGGAGGAAGGGGAAGGGATGAGGAAGACCGCTGCTCGGGCCGAGTCTTCCATAGGCCTACACCTGTCTGATTCTCTGCTTTGTCTTATTTTTCTCTCTCCTTACCTGTACTGCTTTACTCAAACAGCGGCCTGGAGACCAGTACATCTGTCAGAGCTCTCTGAGATGAAATAGACATAGAGAAATGGAAAGAGCATTCTTGATCCAAGAAGTATTGGTGGTTGCTTCTCAGCCTGGATGATGCAGTGGGTGAAACTTTGTTGGAGATTTTTGCTGAAGAAATTAGTTTGGTTTTCTGGACCAGAATGTATTGGTGTGAGAGTACAGCCTGTGGCGGGTTGCATAAACCGCTTTGACTAGTCTTAAAACTTAAGTCATAAAAAGATAGATTGGTCTATTTTGAATCAGAACACTAAAAATGAATATGTTTTATCTAATCATTAAAAAGGTGGCAACAGATTACAAACAATATTATCAATTAAATTGAACAAATTAGAATTGAGTAATAATTAATCAAATTATTCCTTAACAGTTAACCATTTAAAATGAGTAAAGTTTACACCAAAAAAATAAACAAAAATATCTGAATAACAGATGTCAAAGATTAATTAAGAACTCTTTATTTTAAAATGCCAACATTGAAGACACCTGATTGTTAACAAGCAGAATCGCTGAAGGAGAAAACCGTCATTTTAAAACAAACCTAAAAGAAACACTGATCACCATAATGGTGACTTAAATTAAAATTTTTTTGTACGTTTTACTCATTTTAAATGGTAACTTTTAAGGAATTAATTTGATTAATTATTACTCAATTCTATTGTTAAATTGAACTAATAAAATTGCTCATAATCTGTTGCCACAATTTTTATTTTATTTATATTTTATTAGATAAAGCACATTAATTTTTTTACAGTGAAGAGTAAGAATGACTACCCTAACTAACTGCTAGATGGTCAAAGTGGTTGTTAAGAAACAGTCTTAACGTAAATGATAAGTTTATGAAACTGGCCACTAGTTAAACTTTGATAAACTTTGAAACATAAGTTTCAATTCTGTGACCAAAAAAAAAAAACACTTTCCTTGAGTCTTAAATATGTGTGTATACAAAACTTAAGTGATAAAGTTACTTTAGTATTTTAATACACACATACACCCATGCATTTATTTACTTGCAATATTCTGCACATTGATTTCTGCATATTGTTTTACAAATCATAATTTCTTATTGCAATTCTTAAATAAATTCTTTATTTATTACTTTTTTTTCAAGAATTTCATCCTTTTAAAATGCCTTTTTTTTTCAAATTATCAACATTTGTGTTACCTTATCATTGTTTGACTTTAATCATTTACATCCAATGAAATTTAATTCAGACCTTAAAAACATGTTCATCATTGAGCACCAAATCAGCATATTAGAATAATTTCTGAAGGATCATGTGACACTGAAGACTGGAATAACGATGCTTTGCCATTACAGTAAGAAATCACTATGAATTTTCTTTAAATATATTTTAAATTGTAATAATATTTCACAACATTACTGTTTTAACAGTATTTCATAACATACTTCAGGTCATCATAACTAATCATAACTTTTGAATGGATGTGTTTTTCTTGAATGAATTTGTAAATACAAAAAAAAAAAAAGATCAGGTTTAGTGTTAGGGGTAGGTATACGTTTTGAAATATGTTTGATCTTACTGAATGTTGATCCAAGTCTAAATAATGCTCCTTTCATAAGCACTGGCAATATGTTCCTAGGCTTTATGGTCATAACTCCTGTTCATCTGCCAAGTTTTGCTTAGACTTTTGTTGCATAGAGGTTGAAATGAGGACATCGCAGGGAAAAATTCTCTGAATGCGACACCATCTGGCTCGCATTAAGAAACCTCCGAGGGTCTTATTCCTCGTGGAATACAGAAAAAGCACTCAGGTTTGAGAAGAAATCTGGCTTGCTGACAGATGCCTGCACATTCTCACCTTTTTCATGTGAAGATATATATGAGCATAAAAATGTTTGCTGCATTCCCTGGTTGGAGGTCTCACTCGTGCATTAATATTCTTCCATAATCAGCATACGCATTTTACCATGTCACATTGGTTTCCTCTGAACGTTGTAGAACCTCCTCAGGCAAGATTATCCTTCACCTTTGTGACTCACGGTAGTAAAGTAAAGGTTAAGGCAACCGACTCGTGTCACACGTGCCGACAAATAGGGCTCAGGTGTGACCTGGAAGTACTTTCGCGTGGTAAACTGGAAATAAGAATGTCTCGTGCATCTGTGACAAGCAAGCACTGGTGTTACATAACCGCTCTCTCCGTAACTCAGAATTAAATCACGTACCTCAGTCTCACCTCAGTTACGTGAGCAAATTAGAAACCTCCCATATGCATTTATCGCCTAATCTCTGCCGCCTTTCACTGTTGAGATACGATTTACTCTCAGCTGCTGAGCATTTGCATATGCATATGTAAAATGGCACTCATGCATATGGTGATTTTAGAGTTTCTGCTCCTCTGAACATACGTGTCGGTTCCTGTCGAGTTTCATAGAGGTCTGGTCAACCAAGGATGTTAAGGCTGGAAGGCAAAGGTACAATGTGTGATTCAGTGGTTGCCACGGCAACTCTGTGAACATTACCCTTGTTTGATCTCATGCAAAAGTTTCTTCATTTACTGAATATTATTTCTTACAGTACTTTTTGTTGGTGTTTTTTATCTTAGTGACCTGTTATATTGCTGCTGCAAATTATTTAAGTGTACATCCTTTTTAAACACAGGCTAATTGGCACACAGTCGTATTGTGTCTCTGGCAGTAAATGGAGAGCTGTTGGTTTGAAACTCTACACTATGCAGGCATGAAACTTCTTGGTAGTGTTGCACCAGAGTATGTTCTTACTTAAATGTATCTTGCACTATGGGGGTTTTAACTGCTAGTTTGTAACTAATTCTGTTCGTATTTTTATTTTATTTGCATCACTTGATTTTAAATGGATAGTTCTGCATAGTCTTTAATGGATAGTACATAGTTCCAAACATGTAGAACACAAATTAAGATATTTTGAAAGATATTCTTATATAAGAGTGATGGGAAATGTCCTTAGAAAAATGTTCTTTTTGTTGTCCTTGCAATGAATGTCCATTGACCCAATTTAGTTTTCAAATGTCTTCTTTTATGTTCCACAAAAAAAAAAAAAAAAAAAAAAAAACAAGTAACTCAAACAGTATGGAACGACATTTTGTCGAATTTAAATTTTTTTTAAGGTAGCTAAATTCACATATGATGATGTTTACCTTTATTAATCTAATAAGCAGCCTTCAAAATGTTGAAAAGTGTGATGCCTCATTTATTTTGCTTTATAACTGTCAGCAGTAAAATTTTATTTTTAAAATTTAATTTAATCATTGAAATTATACAATTTTTATTTATACAATTAAAGGGACTATATGTACTTTGTTAGGTATTTTTATTATCTAAAATCAATATTTGTATTTCAATAATGTCCTCAATGGTGTACAAATACCCCTGCCAATGATCTGACTTATCCTTGTGAAATGAAGAATTTATTATCTTTATATTAGGGCTGTCAAATCGATTAATCACAATTAATCGCGTTCCAAAATAAAAGTTTGTGTTTACATAATATATGTGGGTGTACTGCAATTATTTAATATATATAAAATACATATACATGCTTGTATATATTTAAGAATTATTTTCATGTATATACTGTATATAGATTTATATATAATTTATATTAAATATAAAATGTATATATAAATATATAATTTTTTCTTAAATACATGCATGTGTGTTTATATATATATATATATATATATATATATATATATATATATATATATATATATATATATGTGTGTGTGTGTGTGATTATTTAATATATATATAAGTACACACACATGCTTGTATATATTTTAAATATTTTCATGTATATACTGTATATAGATTTATATATAATTTATATTAAATATAAATATTTATATAGAAATATATATTTTTTTCTTAAATATACATGCATGTGTGGTGTATATATATATATATATATATATATATATATATATATATATATATATATATAAATTATGATACACAGTACACCCACATATATTATGGAAACACTTTTATTTTGGATGCGATTAATCAACGATTAATCGTTGACAGCCCTACTTTATATACATGTGACGGGTAGGTTTTTGTTTTAAAAACAAAACGAGTGTAAATGTCCAAATCCTCATGTTTACATGTTCTGTCTGGTAAACATGAGCTCACTGGTGCAATCATTCCGCTATTTTATTCCAACCTTTAGTTCAGTTCACATTTGGTTTGAACATACAATTACATTTCAGCAATGTTTCATGTGCATAGTGTGTCAATTGTATGATATTTTGCCATACTTTTGCTTGTTCAAACCACCTTGGACATGATTTCGACGATACTTTTACCAGTAGCATTGGAGCAGACCCATATTTGCAATAAGAATGTTTTACTCCTACTGATAGAAGCTCGCTTTCCCCAAATACCGGGAGCTGGAGGAGGTGACATTTATGCCACAAATGAAATGCATGTCACTTGTTCACAGTGATGTGCCTTCCTAATACAAGATTAATAGCAGCCATAAAAGCTTATATCACATCCCATTCTCCATCCCCCATCATTATTTAAAAAGAAAGAAAAAAGCTCACTTGGGCCATCTTGGAAGGAATTTTATATCTTCTTTTCATTCTTCTAGCCATCTTCCCATCTCCCACGCTGAAGAGTGTCTGCTCAGTTTGCATGCATATGTCTGGATAAGCTCCAGAGATGTTTGAATACAGGTTCTGTGGCAATGCTGCCAACACCTGGCCCTCTACCTGTCAGCCCTGCACAGCGAAGCTTGTGTTGAAATATTAAGCATCGCCCCCGGCTCCTCCTTTGCGCTCTGAGCCATCTCCGGCTCCTCGAAGACGAGAGAGAGAGAGCATTAGGTTTTCGAACGGGTCTTACGCCAGCTAGTGCCACCTGCTCACCTTCTCTCAGGGCCTGAACTCGGAAAAAAGTCGAAACAGTTCGGCAGTGTTGCGTTTTTGAGTGGAACCGCTTTTGATCGAATCTTCGCAGGGCTGAAATGATGCATACTGAATGTTCTCTTGCAGGCTGTAATATTTAATGCTGCTTTAAGGCGGAATGTTTTCATGATAATAACATGAATGAAACATTTCAGCTTAAGGGTGAGTCTCTGAAATGGATCTGCACCAAATGTTCCTCCATAAAGTCACCGAGCATCGGTCTCCTTTGTCGGCTTTCAGTTTCTTTTTCATCTCTTTCGTAATCACACGTTCCTTCTAAAGCAATTGTGTTTTGATCAAACGGCCGCCTTTTGGACTTCTACGAGCCCCAGAGAAGCTAAAAACTCATTTTTATCCTTCAAAGAAATAAAGTTCAACACTGCGCTCATAACATGGTGTTTTATTGTGCAAAAGTGCTTCTTGAGGACGTGACTTTCGGCTGAGCTGTTCTGTTTATGGTGGATATTACAGCCGGTTAGGACGGCTTTATGTGGCTCAAATCCTCTTCCTTCATGCTCGAGTTCCTCCAGGCGAACCGTCACAGCATGGGCCGTCAATTCACAGCATTAAACACAGTCTCATATGGCGCAATGGCTCAATTTCAAACAAGAAGACCCTTGAATTAATACCCAGGCCTGTATTGGATAAATATGTTGGCCAATTTTGCATAAAGATTTGATATAAATAAACTTGCCTTGCCTATAAAACAACAAATGATCAAAACACAGCTTGAGCTATGATTGTGATGTTTACTTATATTGCAATTATTCTATTTTTAGTATAATTTTCCAATGGCTTTTTTTCCAATGGTGTATACATGTGCAAACTGGTTTTGCTCTCTGCATAAAAATTACAGTGATTTTTCAGTCATTATCAACTGTAATGAGACAGGAAGTGTAGGAAGTGCAGAAAGTCTGATGTGGAAGGACAAGGATACAAAAGCTAAATAGAGAGAGAATGTATCAGAGTAATGAAGAAATAAACTGTACATATTGAGATCAAAGTGTTTATATACTGTATATATATATATTCCTTTCAGAGAAAATAAAGACCTTTAATTATTTACGTGAGTAGATTACATACAAAGACGTCAATAGACGCATAATTCGCGCCGGGCGTCACGTATGACGTGAATTGGGTGACGCATTTTCCGCACAAGTTGATTGATTCGTCCGGTCTGTTGTCAAAAATGGAGGAGATGCTGATTGTTGGCGTCTGTGGGTACCCTGTATGCTTACAGAGACTGGGCAAAAAAAGGAAATAGCTTAGAGACAAATAAGTGAGGAAGTTGGACTACCTGAGTGATGAAAATATACACAGATGGTGCTGTGACACATCGGCGTTTGGCTTTCCTCCGTATTTGTGACATCCACAACAGAGCAGCAATATCTTTTATGATGGACATGGCGGAAATGTATGCCAGAAAGAAATTGTGTTGTTGTTTTTTATACGCGTGAATGGGTTCAAAATGTTCAATCATTTAACTAGACGCGAATCAGACGAGTATTTGACGCTCTATTCACGTTCGGTGTGAACGCACCATTACAATTAGTACCCTCACATCTTGCAAAGCAAATGAGAGCATTTAAATGAAGAAGGTAAGGAAAAAATAGTGAGGACATGTTCTTAGAGAATTATTGATGCCTTGCAGTTTGAGAGTAAATAAGACCCAAAACACATGGCTGTAGGGTAATTAAAACCCAGCCGATTTGATGGGCACAGCAAAACATGGCGATGCCTGAAAAACATGTCTTTCCCTGAAACAAGCCCGGACCAGTCTTCTTATTTGTTTCTGTTTATTTGTTATTGTTGTGCAGAGAAAGAGAGACTGTTCAATTAAATTTGTGCAGTGTTGTGCCAAATTCAAATGGAGGGATTACCTTTTTGAGTATCTCAGATTGTTTCCTCTTAAAGGCACACTATGCAGGAATTCTCTTTTCCGTTTTGTGGAGTACTTGTATTTAATATTACTGTCGTAAATACCACTCACGTAGAGTGTCTCTGCCATAGACTAGTCTCTGCAGTCACAGCCTGATATCAATTTGAAGCTGTTATATTAAGGTACAAATCTTGCATAGTGTGCTTTTTTCCATTAAAGCGACACTGTGTGATTCCCCCCCCCATCTAGCAGTTAAAAGGTATATGACTATCCAGTGAATATTAGTTTCTGTTCCTCTCAATTCCGATTTCGTTTTAACTCCTACGGTGGCCAGTGTAGTCCGAGATTAACATGGCTTCTCAGTTTGACCTCGTCCATGAGTGTTAACTCAAACGTTAAACACAAAAGGCGAAGCTTGAATTAACGGGTATGTCCCTCTTTGGCTAATGTACATTCAAGATGGAGGGGCAACATGGCGACCGAGATTAGAACCCCTTACCCGTATGTATTTTTAATAGCATATTATACACTCACGAGAATACTTTATTACTTCAACGAAGTAAATATACATTAATGAGCACATATTGTTGAAAGAACGAAGTGTTTTTAGCTAAGAATACACTTAAAGAGTTAAAATGTGTTTTTGAAACTTAAGCTGAGCGCTTGGAAAAAAAGATCTATCACTAGACCATTAAAGAACTCAAACAAAACTTGCGTATTGATGCATTTATTTACGGGTTGAGCAGAGAGGCTCATTCTCTTTTCCTAGTCTCTTCGATTCGCGTTTTATTTGCTTTTTCCATCGTTGAGTATTACGTCTGAAATGCAAGCAAGTGTCTTCAGTGCTTCATGTCGTGGTTGATGTGTGTGACGTTGTTACCGTAAAGCATGTTGTGATTCTTGCGAGATTTGTAGGGGCGCTCCTCTCAAACTTACATTGCTGTTTTTTCCAGCAACGTTCCCCCCAAGCTTTACTACCCGGATGATTCGCCCTACTATGAGTTTGTTTACCACTGAAATGAATTTGAAGCTGTTATATTAAGGTACAGTTCTTGCATAGTGTGCCTTTAATTTCCCCTGAAGTGTGGGGAATTTGATGTTGTTTGTTTTGTTTTGTCCTTAGTGACCCAACACTACTATATTCATGAGTTCAGGGGCTTCAGAACTGCTTAATTCCTGATATAAAACAAGGTAGTCTTATCTAATGGACTGCAAGATGCTTTTTGCAGGCCGCAGGTGTAGTTTTAGCATGGAAATGGTGACATTTGCAAATAAACTGTATATATTCAGTGTAGAACCATTATTAATAATTGAGAATCAGTTGTATTCTCAATTAAAACAAGTACTAGCATATTAAATTGATATCTGAAAGATCATGTGACACTGAAGAGTTAAATTGGTAAATGAATATTTAAAATTATATGAAATAATAAATGATAAATTACATTTTAATATATTATATAACAAACAGAACAACCACAACAAAATAGACGAGAACGGACAACCAAGGCTATATAAATAGGGATATAAATACAAAGGATAATCAGTGAGAGGAAACAAGAAACACGTGCAGGTCATAATCAAACAATGAGTAACCATGGAACAAATGCTAACATAGGAAACAGATCAGGAAACACTGAAAAAAAATACAGAAAATCCTACCCAGTAAGTACATGCACTTGCTTAAGATTACTCTGTACTTAAATCCATAATTATATGGTCTGTTTTTGTGGATGTTTCTTTTAACTTTAGTCACTCAGACAGACAAGAAAGTGTTTCTTGACTTCAGAAGTTTAGTTATACAATGTCCATTGTTTGTCATTTAATGTCACATTTTTTACCATTGAAAATTTTCCCTTAAATTCTCCTGGTTTACAAGCAGTGTGTACTGAGCAATGTCGTACTGTGTGAGAGTCGATGCAGTGTGCCGGGGAAAGCCGGTCAGTCAGCTTTAATGAATCTGCGGCCAGTGCCAGAACAGTTGTGTGGAAATGAAATTGCATTGGCCTTTCTGGATTCTGAGTTAATTGGCTGATTGTGGCACTCTCTGCCTGATCTTAATTTATGACTCTCTGCATGCAAGTAGAAGTGAGGAGCTGCTCTTGACCTTCTGGAATGAAAGCTGCCGCTGTTTGAACGTGTGTTTGTGTGTGATATAACAGAGTAGGTAAGGGGGACCCAGAGCTGTGCGCCAGACCGCAACTAACAGGGGGACAAGCAGCTCCCAATGGGAGGGCACCCAATCAGCATCATTAACTTGCAAATACAAGGCATAAAATCTACCACATCAGTGCAAGCACATGGATTCCGACTACTCACTAGCTATAATATGAAGGCGACTCATTTTCCATACAAGTGAACAAAAATAACACAAACTAAACAATATTACCACAGTCACAACAAAAACAACAGGTTGACAGTTATGTGATGTAATATACTATAATGCTCCTTTCTAATAACCAGGAGTGGCATTTAGACTTGCATAAAAGTAAACATAACATACACATTTTTAAAAAGCTGAAGGCGACAAGTGCGAACATTAAACCTACAACCATTTGGTGGTTCATTTTCGAGTAAGACCCCTCTCAAAGCCAGCTGCACCAACTGGGCCTTCTGTTTGTGAAGCATTGAGTATGTGTGGTCTGTAAAACCATAGACTGTAAACAATGTCCATGACATCACCCGTAGGTTTCTGAAGTGTATTTTTGAAGTCCAAAATTGGCGCAGCCAGTCGTCGCCATCTAGGCAGCGCGTCACTCCCGGATAACTGGAAATGGGCAAAGAGGTGGGATTAGATGAGCGAACCTGACAGCTAACAGCATACAAACGGCTACTGTTACTCAAGTGACCACGCCCTTAATTATGCAGAACTTTAAGGCTTAATATAATTTAAACGGATGAGCTTTAAAAGAAATCACCCCCCTCCCAGGTGTCGTGAAGGGCAAAAATACCACGTTTTATACTGTAAACATATTTTTTTCTCCTGTAAAGTTGGACAAATTAACATGGGGGTCTATGGGATTGACTCTCTTTTGGAGCCTGTCTCTAGTGGCCAGTCGATGAATTGCAATTTAAGTCACTTCTGTGTTGGATTCAAGACCGGAAGATTGCCACTTGGTAAAACATTGTACAGAAATGAGAAAAAAAATCTCACTGGACCGAAAGTCAGAGCATGTTTGACCGCAGTCAGTTCACTAGGCATTGTTTGAAGAGCTTTGTAGTGATTGGATAGAATGAATTTTGTGCTCCAATTTCCCCTGTATTCTGTATTCGATTCCTTTTGCAACCTCAAAAAGTGTTTTGATTTACCAATCAACAATTGGTGATTGTGTCAGGTCCATGATATGAGACTAGTCTATCTCATAGTCTTCATGCAGATGATTGTTACGTTCACCAAATCTCTGATCCATTTCTCCAACCACTGAATCCAGTGCTGAAGTATAGTCTCTTGAGTTATTTTTCTATGTCATCCTCTCCTTGACTCATTGTTTTTTTTGTTGTTTTTTTTTAAACCAAGTAATGGATCCATATTCTTGTTTGCTGTGCATGGATCTCTACAGTACGTTGGCAGCAGCTGTGGCTTTCTCCCACACTTTTGTAAATCCCTCATCACAACAAAGTTTCTGCACACACTCTTTTGTACTGGCCACAATACACAAACCTGCTCAAAGGTCAGTGTCCTCTCTTGCAGAAGCTTATTTGGTGAACACAACAATTCGAGCACTTCGTGCACAAGGTTTGCAATGAACAGGAAGTAGGGTGCAGTTATCTCTCTCAGCAGGTCGAACGGATTCCATTCATAGCACTGGATCATGGGCTCTTTCAGAATCAATTTCAGTCAGAAGAAATTTGATCTCATTGAAATTTTCTGAACGACGGACATGGTAGCTAAATGGCCTGTCCACTTTTTTTCAAGAAGACATTTGAGGCACTGACCCTTGTAGTGCACAGCTAATGTGGACTTCTTTCAATATTTGTACAAGACATTAAACTTGTTAAAAAAATCCATCAAGGCTGCCTCCGCTGACATTGTGTGGACTAAAACCAAATGAAACTGATGGTTGAGGTAGTAAAATTTGTTCCTGTAAAAGCTTCTGGACTCCACCAACCTTTTCTTACAACAGATACACCATCAAATACTTGCTAAGGATCTTTGATGGGTTAAGACCAGCTTCTATGGTTAACAGGCATTCTACTAATGCATAGAACTCGTTCACTTCCACAAAACAAATGACAATTGAAATTTTTCTGCAGACTTTTGGGTTGCATACCATTTACCTTTAATGTATAATAAGAGCTTCCTAATTCTTCCACGATAGCTTCAGTCTCCACATAACTTAGTAACCTTATGAGATCATTTTGAATATCATGACTGGTATAAGTGGCATTTTGAGGAAGTGTTTTCACTGAATCAGCCAACAATGGATCCTTTTTGGGACAATGGATCCTTTTGTATAGTCTGGCTAAGAAAAGAAAAAGGTCTTCCTCCCTCTGCCATGTTGTCAAAAGCATCCAGTTTCCCCCGTAAAGGTTGCTGATTTTCCACAAGTAGCCAGTGTTGGGGAAGCTACTCTGAAAGTTAAAGTAGTTAAAGTCTGACAAGTTAGTACAAGCTACGTCAGTAAGTTAAAGTAGTTTAACTACAGTCAAGCTACCCATTTAGAAAAGTAGTTAGCTACACTACAAGTTACAATCAAAAAGTAGCTACATTGAAACTACTTTTGCTTTTTGAACAACGTATATTATAAATAACTGAAGTGTCTGAGGACTGTTTTAAGTAAAATATTTAGTGTTTAAAACAAGGCAGAGCAATTATGATTTCAAAGAGTATTGTTTTATTACACACAACACTAAAATATCTCTGACTGTTTGTCAAAAGTGCAACAAATAGCCTACAACAGTGCAAGAACGAAATATACATCCAATGTAAATTGCATGTAGAACATTTTCTCAAAAATACTGATTGAACTTGGACAAATAAGGCCATGGCTAAATAACGTTAGTTGTTTCTCCATCCTCCAAATTTGCTATATGGGTGTGTCAACCCACTTCTGTACGTCAGTGAACCGTTAGCTGCAAGATGTGTGATTAAACAACAGGTGGCAGTAATGGCAAAAAATGAGTTTGTAATCTAACAAGAAGAAGAATATCCTTGCATCGCGGTGATTCGCGCAGGCTTGACAATGTAGCAATGTAGCTTTTGCTCGCACTACACCACTACTTGCTACAAAAGTAGTTAGATACTGGAAAAGCTACACTGTTTAAAAAGCAACTGAGCTACTGCCAAGCTACTGAAAAATGTAGTTAAGTTAGTAGCTACGCTACTTGTAGTTAACTACTGTACTCCCCAACACTGCAAGTAGCCAACAATATCTATTATGAAGTACATTTAGTACCTGTTCTTTTGCAGCTGGTCTGCGTTTAGGAGTTGAGATCTCTTTTCCAGTGCTTGAAAGTCTTTCTCGCTTCTTTCTTGTGTATGAAGAAAGGTGCTCTTTAAAAGTTTTCTGTTTGTGAATTCTCTCAGTTTTACTGGCATTTTTCCTGTATTTCCAGTAAAAAAGAGAACATCTCCAGTGAGTGCCAGTTCTGTGGGTGAAAATGATTTGTTCATGCCAGAGGTCAGAGGAGAATCGCCAGACTAGTTCAAGCTGATAGAAAGGCAACAATAACTCAAAATAACCACTTGTTACAACCAAGATATGAGCACACGTACTCGTCAAACTTTGAAACAGATGAGCTACAGCAAAAGAAGCCCCACACCTGGTGCCAATCTTGTCATCTAAGAACAAGAAATTGACGCTACAATTCACATGGGCTCACCAATGCTGGACATTAGAAAACTGGAAAGACGTTGGCTGGTCTGATAACACAGTCTCATCCCAAGACCATACGTCAACATCTGCCTTTTTAGGGTACCCTTAAATGTCGGTTAGATGACGATCCCGGGCCGTCATGCAACTGACGCTTTACCTTTAATGTCAGTTAGGTGACGGGGTAGGTTTAGGTCTGGGGTAGGGTTAGGATTAGATAGTGTCATCTAACCGAACGTTTAAGGGTACCCTGAAAAGGCGGAGGTTGATGTATGGTCAAAAGCGTCAGTTGTATGACGTCTTGGGATGAGACTGTGCTGGCTTGTAGACAAGACCGCCTAAACCGAGACCAAGACACTACCAAGACCAGAGGGTATCGAGACCAAGACAAGACTAAGACAGACCAAGTCGAGACCAAGACCGAGACCAAGTTGAGACCAAGACCGAGACCAAAAAACAGACTAGTGTTGTTGAAGCTAAGCAATAACTTGTAAGATTTTGTTTTGCATTGCCTGTCTATCTCTGCCATTTCTAAGTCTCCACATGAATCCATTCTGCAACTTTTAAATACATAAATATTTTTAAAAATGCACTTTTTAAGCTTTTTAAGCACTTTTCCTGCACTTATAAGCTTAAGTGCAGGAACCTAATGTAGGTTGTTTTGTCGCTATGGTTACACACAAACACACACACACTGTTGGCTGTGCACTCTAAGTCATCTGTCAGTTGTGCAGTTACCCAAAATCTCCTGAATGAAGTTATAACCTATCATGTCACTGATATGTTTTACTAAATATGAAAACATCAATAACTGTACATGATATGTGTTTTTTAAATCAAGTGATCAAAGTGCTCGTTGCCGCTGCGATCAGTGTTTTCTTGCGTGGCTCGCCCACACCATGTCTTTACGCGGACACGCGCCTCAATGTGTTGCGGATATCGTCGTGAATATTGTATTGCTAAATCCCCCGACCACTATGTCAGTCCGAGACAGTGAGACCAAGACAAGACCAAGACCAAAGACCGTCAAGACTGTGACAAGACCGAGACCACACAAAAGTCAAGACTGGTCTCGAGACATACATCACTAGTCTAATGAGTCTCGATTTCATGGTCTATTTATTATCTTTTTGTCCATGTTGGAAAAACACAACTAAATTACAGCAAGAAACCACAACTAATATTATAAGTGGACTCCTTCAAACATGCATATGCATAAACAGAAGTGTGGTTTAAAGGTCAGCTTGGCTAAACTAAGCCGTTCTGTCATTGTTGACTAATCCTGCATTTTGTGATGAAGCACACATCGGCCTCACAGGTCACGCTCAAAGCCTAATGTGTGTCCTCTTCACCTATGAGCTGTGTCCTCCAAGCTAGACGTCCTTCTCCGGGAAGGTTGTCGTTTGACAGCCCTGGACCGGCAACCTAATCATACGGCTCTGTGTGAGAAATAAAGCGCTTGGCAGATCCCAAAGAAACCCCTGACAGTCTGCTTTTTCCTCTAGTTCTCCACATTATTACATCTTCTGCTTTCAAGCCTGCCGTCTGTCCCTCTCACCCCACAGTCCCTCCCTTGTCCTCCTTGTCTTTTTCTCATTCCCTCTCTCAGGAGGAATGTTGTCTGGCAAAATAATCATTTATTGTGTGTGTGTTTCTCTTTTGTTTGCTCTCTTTCTCTCCGTCTCTCTCCATCTCCTTTCACACTGTGCTGACGTTTTATCCACACACACACACACACACACACGGCTCCCTCATAACAGGCAAGAATGTCACTGCCGCTTGAAATCTTGCCTTGTGGGTGACTCACTTCTCTCTCCCAGTCCCAATTAACCTTTCAGTGCAGGAAACGCTAGAAAACTCTGAGAAGTCCACCAAAATTATCGGTTAATCCGTTGCTTTTGTTTGTCAAGATGATTTATAATGACTTGGTGGGCACTAGTTCTTTTCTTCCAGATAGGTCAAAATATGTGTGTGTTGAACTGTCATGCTTGGTCATGTCACAAAAATTGTGCTTTTCCCCCAAAACACACTGATGTGGGTAGAAAGGGTGTATAATGTACCAGGATAGGAGCAAATATTTACTTAGAGGGTCACTGAAAACATATTAGAGTTAGACCCCATGTCTATGCGATGCAATGCTAAACGTCACAACAAAAATAGATATGTGGTAACTCGAATTAAACGTTAAAGCTACACTGTGTAACTCTTTTAGTTTATTCTTGGCTAAAAACACTTAGTTCTTTTAAAAATATATGTGCTCATTAATGTATATTTACCTCGTTCATGTAATAAAGTATTCTCGTGAGTGTATAATATGCCATTGAAAATACATACGGGTAAGGGGTTCTAATGTCGGTCGCCATGTTGCCCCTCCATCTTGAAAGTACATTAGCCAAAGAGGGACATACCCGTTAATTCAAGCTTCGCCTTTCGCGTTTACGTTTGAGTTAACACCGTAGGAGTTAAAATGAAATCAGAATTGAGAGGAACAGAAACTAATATTCACTAGAGGGTCATACCTTTTCACCGCTAGATGGGGTAAAAATCACACAGTGTAGCTTTAAGTAAAATGCTGAGTTTCTTCAGTTATTGGAAGCTCCTTTTCTTTTAACATGCTTTAGTGTTAAAGCAGCCACTTTTCTAAGGCTGTTTTAGAAATATTTATGTTCATATTTATTGTGCATATTTATACATATTTAATGTATTTGGATTTGATGGGCTATATGCACGTATAAGTTCCGCATTTGACGCAAGGATGCTCGTCCATTTCCGGTTGTGTAGATTAAAGCGGAGGAAACCGAGGAAAACGGATTAAGTCTTCAAAATTTACTGTCCTTCCGTCTTTGAAAAGAAACGTACTGTGTTTAGATGTAATTTCATATATAGTTATTTTTATTTAATATAATTTTAAAAAGAAGCATAAACACAACGAGGGGTGTCTGTTTTATCTGTTTTTGTGTCTAACGTTTCTTTAGTATAACCATGGAGTATAAAATTCAATATAAATTCTCGGTATTTTATTGGACTCTACGAATCGGCGGAAGTTATCGAGCATCCTTAAACCTTCACCGGAAATACCGCCGTGCATAGAGCCCATTGTTATATATTTTTTCAACTTGTGCTCTTTCTGTTCAACCAATTTTAATGATTTAATGTCATTTTTAAATTCATCTTTAATTATAATTACAATAAAGAGCTTTTTGCCTTCACACCCTTTGACGAGTTCCGCCGATTGAATCACTACCTCTTAATTAATAGGTCGTTTTCTGGAAATCTTGCATTCAAAATATCATTGTCGAGATCATCCATCACAGTTGTCACACGTGAGCCTAATTTGTCTATCCATTAGGATCTATTTATGTTAATGGGTAAAGCATTGCTTAAACTTCTCAAACAGTTCCATTAGATGATCCAAAGCTAGGATGTAATGACAGGAAACTCAGCATGCTGCCTTGCATGTTTTATGCCTTTTGTTTAGTAGCATTAAATGAACGGACCAGATAGTTTGGCCACAGCTGGATGTAATTACTCAATTAGAGTATTTCCGCTGTTTTGAACGTATGACCTCCGAGAAAATATTATATGAAAAAACACGATTTGCTGCAAAACTCCAACTGGGATTTGAGATATTACACAATGGAGAATTTTTATTTTGGCTTATTATCCATGGCCTGTTGTACCTTTTTTGTTCTGAATGCCCTTTGTTTGTTTTTTTGTTGTTTGTTTTTTGGTGTGAATATTTTTTTTTTTTTCTTGACAGTGTTTTATTTTGTCCCTGTGGTACATTTTCATTTAAGCTGACCACAGTAGACTGAGCATTCTTTACTTTGCAAAAGGATAATAATGTTTATTTGCAGCAGTAAGGTATTCCCACCTTGCTGTGTTTTGTTTCCGTGCATAGGTTGTCAAGGAAATGTCAAGGCAATGTAATGGTTTGGACGTCCTGCCTCAAATTTGTCGCCTTCAAAAGCAGCAGGTATTCAGCGCAAGAATTAAAAGCTGCTGGCTTGCTGTGCGCGAAGTGTGTGGTTCTGCATCCGTCCGCTGTGTTTGTTTGTTGCCATGTTCCCCAATAGTAAGTGCAGTTGTGAACCATCATCTAAATTTACAGACTAAAGGAAACATAGGCAATGGGACAACTGAACATTACAGTGTGGTTGTAAATTGGAATGGTTTGCTGTGAAAGCGCTGTGCTGTTGGTTAGCTGGTAAAGAAAAGGACATCTCTCCTGGCTCGCTGAAACGGTTGAGATGCATCTGTGGTGTTTGTTCCAGGGACTGAGAGCCTTTT
This sequence comes from Hybognathus amarus, assembly GCA_030378365.1. Classification (NCBI taxonomy): domain Eukaryota; kingdom Metazoa; phylum Chordata; class Actinopteri; order Cypriniformes; family Leuciscidae; genus Hybognathus; species Hybognathus amarus. The sequence goes on along the minus strand of JAQIUQ010003478.1, from coordinate 143,805 downwards.
TCTGCAGCTTCCTGTTTGTTTAGTGGATTTATTATAGAATGGTAAACATGATAGGCCTATATCTGAAACAGATTGTTTGTTGGCAATCGGCCTGTCAGACTTTGTTGCCCACAATATCTCTTATTTTTGAAAGGTTACTAGAATTCATGGCATACTGTGACTGATAAATAATTTGTTACATTTACTTTTTCTGGGATCTCAAAGATTTACGGAAGGGGGAATCTCCTCAATCACCACTAATGTGCATCCACCTGGAATATGCAACGGCAGCCATATTGCGCCAGAACTCCTACCACACACCAGCTTATTGGTGTAGAGGAGACAGAATGATGAAGTCAATCATTGTATTGGGATGATTAGGAGGCCACGATGGACAGAGGCCAATGGGCAAATTTGGCCTGGATGTCCGGGGTTACTCTACTCCTACTCTCTAGCCATATTGCGCCAGAAGAACGCCCACCACACACCAACTTATTGGTGGAGAGGAGACAGAGTGATGAAGCCAATCATTGTATGGGAATGATTAGGAGGCCATGATGGACAGAGTGCCCTATTTTTAAATAGGGGCAAATTTTTAAACTGCAAAATGAGATTTTTAATGACTATGGAGAGTCAAGACCTCAGTTTAATATCTCATCCAAAGGACGGCGCTCTTTACAGTATAGTGTCCCTGTCACTACATTGGGGCGTTAGGACCCACACACCAGCCTCACTAACACCTCTTCCAGCAGCAACCTAGTTTTCTCAAGAAGTTTGACCCTTGACGTTTGATTACAAGTTTTTCTTTTGGGTGCTGTAATTGAGTGTTTATTAAACATTTTTTAAGGCACAAAAGTCAAGGAAAAGTATGATCGGGTGATGATGGTCAAAGGTTTGATGATGACGATCATCACTTAATGACTTGATTTACTGATCTCATTCAGAGTCTAATCTCTGATTATATTATTAGTTGTATTAGAAAATAGATTCTATAACATAAGAACCAATGTTATGACTATCAGATAGTATGAAGGTTTTTACAGAAAATGAAATTCATTACCAAAACTAAACGAATATCAAGAATCAGCATATGAATCTCAACAATGCTGACCATTAAAAAAACAAAAACGAAATGCATGCTGGGTACTACCATAATACAAACCTTCTCCATGGCTTTTAATGGTCACCATTGTTGAGATTCATATACTCATTCTTGATGTCTGTGTAAGTCAGCATGATCCCAGAGGTTTTTAAAATCTGATTGAAACAATAATGGGCCTATAACAATAATCAAAATAAAATTTTCTTTTGGCTTTTGTGCCATAAAAATGTGTTGGATAAACACTCAGCTACAGCAGCCAGAGGAAAAACTGGTGTTATAAAGTCAAGGGTCAGGAGCCCAAATAAAGCAAACACTGACTTATCAGTGATATCTTTAAATGAAACTCAATAAATCATCGTCATCATTCACAATAACAACTTCTGTAGACACTTGATAAAAGTCAAACTGGTTAGTAATTAGAAGCTGGTAAGTCTGTTTGTGGAGTTGTTCAGTCCTCCTCTGCTGAGATCTTGAGAGATTTAAACATATTTTATCTTCAGTTGATTTCATCTAATGTTGTGCTTGGAAGTCGGTTAGTTCTTGTGTTTCTCTTTCCTTCAGTGATGTTAACAGCAGGTTCCTATCATCTCTTTCCTTCAGTGATCATTAATGCTCAACAATCAGTTATTTAATCACTTAATTAATCAGACTGCAATATCTGCTTTTAGTGAACTCAACTGAAATAATTTGAGAGTACTCATAACTTTTGTTGTTTTTTATAAACTGAGGCAATCAGAGTTTGAATCAACGAGTTAGCTCATTGGATTTGACTTTGTGTGTGATATTGTGAGCTCTCTGAGTTCATCTAAAGTTAGTCATTTCACTGTTTTCACTCAATAAAGTGAAGTGTCAGCTATATACAGTATTAAATGCAGTGTACAGTTTAATTGTGTTTAGAAATATTATTGTTTTAGTCAACTCGAATGAAATAAGGTCAGAATACTCATTTACTCAACTATTGTTTTTTATAAACTTAAATGAATTGAGTCAATCAGTTTCCTCAAATGAAATGAGTTAACTTAACTGTATTAGCTATAAATTGACTATTAAAAGATTTTAAGCTGTTCATTTATGGTCCCTCATAGAACCTTTATGTAAACAGTTCTTAAAAGAAACTGTTTTTTTAAGAACCAAAAGAACCTTTTTCCACTATAAAGAACCTTTTGTGCAGTGGAAGGGAACTGTTCCATGGATGTGAACCATGCCAATAAAGAACCTTCATTTATAAGAATGAAAATACATTTTGATTTGGTTAAAGGACAACTCCGGCGCAAAAAGAACCTTTGGTCTAATTACACATTGTTGCCTAGTCAACCGTTATCTGAGATTTGTTTTCATGATTGCCGAATGTAAATAGTTTTATCTCTAAAAACAGTTTAGCTTATAATGCTAGTATAACGCTAGCATATTGGGCATAGAGTAATGACAGATAAAATTTGCTTGTTATTACCACTAACAAGGTTCAAAATAGCCCCACAGTAACACGGTAGCATAATAAGGGTCCCTACATTCAAACCGAAGCATTGAGAACTTTGTCAGTGTCCGTACAGTTTAATAAGAAGATTTTTTATACACAGAGTCAACTTCGCGAATACAGGAAGAAGCCATCTTTGCAATATAGTCTCTACCAGTCGATCTACGAACGCCGATCCAAGTGCGCTGAACTGTGAACTTCATATAGTCCGTTGTTTCCGGAAGAAACACCAACACGAACCATTTTCTTGTCTTCAATATGTACATGTTGCCTACTGGTCGCGTCTCACCTTATCACCTTATTCACATCTCACGAGCGCACTTGTATTGGTGATCGTAGATCGACTGGTAGAGACTATATTTCAAAGATGGCTTCTTCCTGTATTCGCTGAAGTTGACTGTGTGGATAAAATATCTTTCTTATTAAACTGTATAGACACTGACAAAGTTCTCAATGCTTCGGTTTGAATGTAGGGACCCTTATTATGCTACCGTGTTACTGTGGGGCTATTTTGAGCCTTGTTAGTGGTAATAACAAGCGATTTTTATTTGTCATTACTCTATGCCCTATATAGTAGCGTTATACTTGCATTATAGGCTAAACTGTATTTATAGATAAAACTATTTACATTCGGCAATCATGAAAACAAATCTCAGATAACGGTTGACTTGGTAACAATGTGTAATTAGACCAAAGGTTCATTTTGCGCGGAGTTGTCCTTTAACTGTGCATATGTGTTAATCCACATCATAATTAATTGCATTGTAGCAGTTTCATCTCGTGCACTTTCTCTCTCATGCACAGCCACATATAACACTCCTGAGGTAAATAAAGTAAAATGACAACATTTACGCAAGAATATGCAAATGTAACATTCATCGCCATAACGCCATGAATACACTTTGTATAATAATAACAACATTTGTCAATACTCAAACTCATATGTAAACTCCCCATCGCACAGCTGTTGAAAAACTCTTTCAACGGATTACTGTTAGTTCTGACTGATGACGCGGTGCACAATGAAAGTAGGGTAATATTCCCTCTCCACTTCCTGTGAAGTGATGTACCGATGTTCCCTTAATCCCAATGCCGTTCGCTCCTTCATCTCACTTAAGATGGCTGAATACCATGTGGTAGTACACTTTGCAGTCCACTTAAGGTAGAATGAAACACTTTGTTGTTGTTATCTCCGCAACGTCCGGCAGCATGATACTCTCACTCTAAAAAATGCTGGGTTGTGCCAAATATGGACAAATCCAGCCTGTGGGTTTAATTTTTAAATTACATTTTTAACCACACATTTGAGTTTGTCCATACCCAAAATTGTATTAAACCAACCCAGTATTTTTTAGAGTGCTCCTTAACATAATTATGTATTGAGTTTAATATCCCTCGATTAATCATCATTGTCGATGTATGTGTCTCACCTACGCATTCTCCTTTGTAATTGGACCCTAATGTCCAAACTTAATTAAATTGTCTGTGTATTTAAGACCAGCTCATCTATAGACTGACAGTCGGTCTGTGCATTCGCTGCCTCTGACCTTTCCTCCAGTCAGAACATTCTTTATGATACTGGCTAGAATAAGCACGTTCTACATTTCCATATTTGCACATCAGAACAGGATGTGAGATTGCATGGGTTGAGGAAGGCTAAGTCAATGCTGCCATGCCAGTTTGTAAGAGCATATGGGAGACAATGAGCTCACTGGTGTTCTCTTTCGCTCCTTTAAATCAACATGCTGTGTCGTTTCCTCTACACAAAACTTTGGCTGGCGCCAAGCCGCCCAGTCCACCATTCAAAAGACACGGTCGCCATAGTCACTCGGCATCCATTCTGTGAACTTGAATGAAAGGGAGGTCAGCAGGATTTTCTAAAACCATAAACACGAAGAACTTGTAAACTGCTGTTTATTACTCAGTGCACCCTTCAAAAAATATTCAATTAGGGCTTTGTAAACTTAAAAATGTTTGTCCATATTAAAGCATCTTTATTTTTATTAGTGATGATGATTTTGATTCAAATGTTTTCCATTTAGCCTACTAAAACGATTCACTCAGATTTAATGAACATGAGAGTGAATATGAGAGAATGAATGATTTAATTTAGAGCCCTTTCTGCAGGTTGCATCATTATACCAGTGTATGTTTTTGTCTTTATGAGTCTTCAAATCATTATAATTACATTTTAGATTAATTTAAAGATTTTTGTCATTGTATGATTTATTCATTGGAATGTAGACTAAAAGGGTAAATAAATATTTCACAATATGAGTAAAGCAATAGCTTATGAAAAATAATTTACGGTCCCACTTTATATTAAGTGGCTTTAAGTATTTACATTGAAATTAATAATTTGATACAATGGACTTTTTGTGTACATACATGTTTTTACATTGTACTTATATTTTATAAATACCAACATGTAATTACAGCTGTAATTAATTTATGTAATTACATTTGTAATTACACAGTTGACCCATCCCTCACAACTTAACCTACCCTTAAACCTACCCATACCACCACAACTGTCCCTAACCTTACCTGTATCATATCCCAATAGCAGCAAAAGTATTTTACAATACAACAGGACCACAATAATATGTTGCACTTATTTTTCATTGTAAGTACATAGTACTTAAAGCCACAACCCTGTACAGTATGACCTTTTTTTCCTGTAAGTGACAAAATATGAATCTTTAAAGGATAGTCCGGCTGCTCTTTTCTAGAATGTGTCCTAGGACTCAAAATGACCCAAAAAAAGCACTTTAAAAGGGTGATTTTATGTTTTTTTTTTTTTTTTTTTTTTGTGCTGTAGTCCAAGTCCACAAATAAGAATGATTCAGTGCCAAGATTCATTCAAAAACATAATCACTCAATACGGTCTGTGTGGAAGTGAATGATTCATCGAAAACAAATAGTGTTTAATGGTGATAATAAAATGTATTATATTAGGGATTTTGCTGCTCTCAAACTCACATAGGCTACTATTCAACATGAAATTCAATAAAAAAAAATGACAGAAAACTCTCTCCAAGCACAAAAGCCTTTTCATCATCAACTTCCTCACGCTATACCTGAATCGACTGCCTCTCCTATAGTAGCTAGCCCTCGATAAGCAATATGTAATTTTCACTTCTCTGCGTTTCTAGCACTCATACTAATCACAAAATCATATGGGATAAGAAGTAGAAGAGGGGATTCTGCAAATCCCAAGGCTTTTTTTCCATGAATAGGAATGTTAGCTCTTTGAACCCACCTTTATCCATTATGGATTCAGTGCTCATGGATTACATTTTATTTCCTCATAAACAGTAATCTTTTCACGTATAGCCCGAGGAATTGTTACCCTAGAGATGTTTGCTACCTGCTCTTTCCCCTCTTTTCTGGAAAAAAAGTTGGTTTAAAAATCTATTAGTGTTAAATGATAATTGAAGGCAATTCAAAGCCTTTCCCAAGGTAATATGGGCAATTGTTTTGCAGGATGTTGGCATCCTCAACACTTTGGCTAAACAGCCAGTATCTGTTCTTATAAAGCTGATCAAAACCAAAGCAGCCTGTCTGGGCGTCACAGGAAGCCTCTGAAAGTACTGTACAAGCCTGAAATTGGCACAATATATATATATTTATAATTCATAACAGAGGAGAAAAATGGACAGTGGGATGCCAGCGAAGGCCAAGCAGGGGTTTGATAGATCTTCTTGCTGGTTCGGAGGCCTAGCTTGCCTGTTTTTGGCTTCAGATCATGTTGCTTGGTCTGTGTGGTTGGACCTAAAACATGTGCCCCAGGAATGAAGCCTGTCCTCAGACCTTTCATCTGCATATCACCAACGGGCCATCTACCTCAATAATTCACCCTGAAGCCAGTGAAGATATACTGACCTTTCTTTGAGTGTCATTTTTCATCCATCAAGACGTTTTAAGGTGACAGTCCCTTCCCCACAGCTGGTTTTGTATCATTCCTGGATGCATCGAGAGGTTGGGGCAGTGAGATTTGTTTGTTTGGTGAGGAGTCCCCCGTGAGCACTCGGAACTGCCACATCATTGAAAGATGCCAGTCCCCCAGCTGTACTTCTCGTATCAGCTCACCGTTTGACTGTCAGCATTCTCATTTCCGACAAAGATTTGGTCACGCTCAATGAAAGCCATGAGCTGAATCCAACCGTCAATGTTAATGGTCCCCTTATGACCCACCCCAACACACATTCACCCGGTCAGCCTGCTGTTTTACAGCACTAGTAAAAATACAGGCCAACTAATGAGGCATCTGCTTTTGTAAAATGATGTCTCTTTGGGTTTAGGATTTTATGTTTGTATGCTTTTTAAATGAGCTTGTGTGAATAAAGATGAGCCAGTTAATCCGTTCACCACATTTAATGCAGAGTGCACGTCTTTCCATGTACATTTTTACTAATCATCGGAATTCTTTATTATAAATAAATTATATAATATGTAATATTAAAAAAAAATTACAACAGTGTTATGTTTTATTAGTAATTCGCTGCATTATTAATTCTATTTTTGTATATTTTTATTTATTGTTATAATTATCCAATTTAAATGCAAATTGCATGTCTTGTAATATAGTATCTGTATTTGTAACGCTGGAAATTGCATTGTAAGCTATTCAAGATGAATTGATTTTATATTTTGTTTTATAATTCATATTTTATATCAGTTCATTTCAATTCTTAGTTGTTTTTTTTATTTATTTTATTTTATATGAACTACCCATGCACATCAAACATACAGCATATAGGGATTTTCAAAAAAAAAAATCAAATAATTGGCACATCAACTGCCTAGAGTTGCAATCAGTACACTTGGCCTTATGCTGCCTTAAAGGGCTGCTTCTGCACAAGCATGTACTGGTGCGTACGGACAGCACTGTGACCGTTGCATACATCAACCATCAAGGTGGTCTACACTCCCATCATATGTCGCGACTCCGCCCGCCATCTTCTCCTCTGGAGTCAGAAGCATCTGAGGTTGCGGCCACGGCAGCCGCCCCTTCCAGTAGAATGGCGACTCAATCCCAAGGTGGTTCAGCTGATATGGGGAATCTTCAGAGCCGCTCAGATAGATATGTTTGCCTCTCCGGACGAAACCCATTGCCAGTTGTTTTATTCCCTGACCGGAGGATCCCTCAGCATGGATGCACTGGTGCACAGCTGGCCCAAGGGCCTTTGCAAATGTGTTTCCCCCAGTGAGCCTTCTCGCACAGACTTTGTGCAAGGTCTGGGAGGACCGGAAGCAGGTCTTGCTAGTTGCGCCATACTGGCCCAACCGGACCTGGTTCCCAGAACTTATGCTCCTCACAACAGTACCTCCTTGGGACATTCCTCTGAGGAAGGACCTACTTTCTCAGAGACAGGGAACTCTATGGCACCAGCGTCCAGACCTTTGGAGACTCCCAAGGGCTGTGGTAGACAACATCACTTCCGCTAGATCCCCATCTACGAGGCGCCTCTATCCGTTGATGTGGAACCTGTTTGGCGATTGGTGTTCTTTCTGCTGGGAAGACACCCGAACTCTCCTGATCAGAGTCGTGCTTTCCTTCCTGCAAGATGGGTTGGAGCAAAGGCTGTCTCCCTCCACCCTCAAAGTGTATGTTGCCGCAATAGCCACTCATCACGATGCAGTAGAAGGTAAGTCACTTGGAAAGCACGACCTGGTCATCAGATTCCTTAAGGGTGCTAGGAAGCTAAATCCGCCTCGTAATCCGCACCCCGTACCCTCTTGGGACTTAACTCTAGTGCTCAGAGCACTCCCAGAGGCCCCCTTTTTGATCCCTTACCTTCGGTTGAGTTGAATATCCTGTCTATGAAGACAGCTCTACTTTTGGCTTTGGCTTCTTTCAAGAGGGTAGGGGATCTGCAGGCATTTTCGAGTCGACGTGAACCTGCAAACGCTGCCCCCGAAGGAGGCAGACCAAGCCCTGGAATTCCTCTGTCCCGTACACACTCTACATTGTTATGTGGACAGAACGCAAAGCTTCAGGACCTCAGATCAGCTCTTCGTCTGTTATGAAGGCCAGCAGAAGGGGAAGGCCCACTAGTTCAGTGGATGCTATGATCCGGGCTCCCAGGACGTCAGGAGTTGTTATTAGACTGGGTGGCCTTAACAGTGGTCCCTACACGAACCATTTCTTCCACATTCCAGCTACCCACCGGATTAGCACTGTGTTTTCCCATCGACAGACCCGTTCTGTCATTCCTGCATGCCAATGTTCATTGGCTCGTTTTAATTCACTCAAAGGCAGTTGGTCTCCCTAGTGTGATCCCAATTCGTTGGAAACTCTTCTGACGAGACGTATCCGTTCCCTCCTCAGGAAAGGGTTACCATATGAGGGTTACATTACGTAACAGAGATGTTATTGATGACCCTTTAAAGTTCATGCCTATATTGTTGAACGAATTGTGTGTGGGTTGTGTGTGTGTGTGTATATATTTATATAATCCAAATACCAAGCTTTTGGCTGAATTCCCAAGCTGTCAAATGGTATCAAGATTTTGTCTTTTTGAGTTAAAAACTGTATCTGTTCCTATCTTACACTGCATTTTACAGTATTTCTTTCAGTGAGTTATAAAGACCTGTCCGACTGCGGCGTTCTGCGTGCGCATCTGTATGATGTGCACAGGTGTTGTCTCTGTGTGTGTTTGTCTGAGGTAATAAAGCCTATATCTGTTGTTGTCGGGGTCTGAGAGCCAAGCCTTCAATGCGAGTTGTTTGTGTATCTCATATATTAGGAAAGGTTTGACGGGCGGTCCCAGAAGAAGGTCTCCGTCTCTGTTTAAATTTTTAAGAGCCTGCTAGATTTGTGCATTTTCAAGCCTGCCTGAAGACTTTTAGATGGGCTCCTTTGAAGCAACAGAATCCATCCATTTTTGCAATACTAATACAATCAAACGGGAATGGCTGCCTTATGATTCATTTATGATGCAAGAGCAACACAAATATGAATTTGTGATGCATCTTCAAAGAGTGGCAGGAGAAAGCATGCTTAATTGATAGATGTTGTTTTTTACTCTGTGACTGTTCTTTCAGGCACTGATTTCCAGGCGGTTCATTTTGTAGTGCGTCGGTGTGCTGTTTATATCTTTACACATTCATATCGACTGTTTTCAGGTTCAGGTTTAGAGTCTTGGAGTCACCCCGGCCAGTGAGATCAGAATATACTGTAGATGATTATTATTAAAATAATATTTTTCTTTGTAGAGGCATTTGATTGTCAGACCAAAGTAGTTAACTTGTCAAAGTCTTTAGCGGGAACTTGTGACTTTGTCTTTTTGGGTATTCACTGCTGATACCTGCTGATACTTGCTTGGCATAAATAAGTCTTCCATTGAAGTTGTTTTCTGATATAGATTTGTTTTGGCAGAGATATGCTTTTATTTTGCCCTTATCAGTTCCAGATCTATGGACAAACTGTCTCTGTTTGTTGCGTGCATTGACAGAGATAAGAGAGGAACAGAAATCATTTGTGAAGAGGTTTTGTCGGTTAGGGGTGTTGTAATTCAGCATCCATTACGTTTAATGACTCTAGAAGTGCAATACAGAAGTCATTTTTCATTTACCAGTCATCCTTTCGTGTCTGTTACACATTTATTGATTTTTGTGTTTGTAACAAATAGAGTCATTCTATAGAGATGTGTTGGACACTGTTGAACAACAATTTTCATTGATATAATGGTTAATACTGCAACAGCCTGCTGTGCATCAAAGTGCTTCTTACTCGGAAATGAAAACTGTTCAGACGTTCTTCTTTCAGTTTTTTTAGTTTCTCTGAAGCATCAACTTTCTCATTTGGGCCTCAGGTGTTACAAAAAAGACTCAAATCTGACCATTGTTGAAGTATTGTTAAGTGTACAGTAGCTACAATAGCTTAGGGGTCAGTCTAAAAGACATTTATAATGATTTTTATTTTGAAAAATTGTTGGGCATTCTATTCAAAGAATCCTGAAAAAAAGTCTCATGTTTCCACAAAAAAAATTTTCAACTGGAATAATAGTTTATTGAGTATTTAATCAGAATATCAGAATGATTTCTAAAGGATCATGTGATACTGAAGACTGGAGGAAAGAGGCAAACTATTTAGCTTTGCCATTACATAAACAGTTATTTTAAATTGTAATGTTTAATAATATTACTGTTTTACTGTTTTTTGATCAAATAATTGGGATTTCTTAAAAAAATATTTTCAAAATTAAATTGTACTGACCTCAAACCTTTTGGATGGTAGTGTACAAAATAAATGAATGTATCATATGCTTCAATGACATGACATTCATTTTTGTTTTTATCTAATTAATTTTAATTTATCTAAAAAATGCAATTTATACATATAATACACTTCTATGATGGGCATGCTTTTATGATTGTTTTCCTTTCTCTTAACTTTGATTAAAGAGTGTCTCAAGGTCATGTATCTTAAAATATTTGATAATTTGACCTTTTTATGATAAAGCAAGGTTAGTTTTATTATTTAATATTAAAATACAAAAAATGCCTTTTTAAAAAAATGTTTTCAACTTTGTTTTATGTCTGAGTTGACCATTTTATGATAAAGCAAGTTTAGTTTAAGTTACTTGATGATTTCCATAATTTTATAATTTAATATTGAAATAAAAAAACAACTAAAAATAGTTTAAAAAATAGTAAATATGTTATCACTTTTTACTTGATGTTTACACAACATGACATTTTTAGACTATAAAAGACTTTCTCTACAGAGGACAGTCCTGAGACAGGAGGGCAAAAAAACAAAGATAATCAGGAGACGTCTGTGGCACAGCAGTGATGGGTCGATAGTCATATCATAACTCATGAGTGAAGAACTGTGGGACATTAGGACCCAGTGACACCCCATGACATTTAATCTGGGAGGGTGTCAGAATGCACTTGCACTCTTTTTCGGCGCTTCACTGGCCGCAGGTTCAGGCACAGCCAAAAGAGTTCTGATTGGCTGGAGCGACTCAGGTACAGGCTTTGAGCCTCTGCAGCTGTCAAACATGGTTAACCGCTGTGCCCCCTGAGATAGCATTCAATACTGTTCCCTTAACGTCTTGCATGCCCTCTCTGACACCTCATCTCGTGTTTTTCTGCTCTTTCACCAAAAGCATCTGACAGAACTGACAGACAGGAGTATCTCCACAAACGACGCTTTGCCAAACTGCAAGGGAGGACTTTTGGAGTTCTAGCATGTCCTGCATGGTTGTGTACAAATAATCAGGGTTCATCGCTCTGGTCTTCTGACAAATCTGGTCATAGTTAAAGGAATAGTTTACTTAAAAATGTTTTATATGTTTTAGCTTGCCTCAAGGGCATCCTTGTTTCCACAGTATTTTCAATTTTGATATTTTTCAGTCAAACCGTTGTTGTCTATCAGTCATATAATGCATGTATAGGGGGTCCACCCTGGCTTCGCTCTGTGCATGCGCCGGAAGTGATCGCTTGCGCGTGTGCACCACTCATTGTTTACACAGAGATTTCGGAAGTTTTATCGAAATCCGTCTTTCATTGCGATTTCCTGTATATCTAAAATATGTTTAGATCTTTACAGTGAAAGGTAAAACTTCCGAAATGTCTTTGTAAACAATGAGTGACGTACATGCGCAAGTGATCACTTCCAGCGCAAGCGCCGACCGAAGCGTCATTAAATCATGAGTCATTAAATCATATTTTGACTTCTCTGTGCATGCTCTTTGAGGTGAACCCAGGGTGGACTCCCTATACCTGCAATATATGACTGGTAGACATCAACGGTTTGACCGATACATATAAAAATTGAAAATACTGTGGAAACAAAGACACCTACATCTTGGATGCCCTTGAGGAAAGCTAAACCATATAAAAAATTAATTTCAAAGTGAACTATCCCTTTAATGCATTAACTTACATCAACTATCAATGAGCAGTACTTTGGTTGCAGTATTTATTGACCTTAGTTAGTTCACTAATGTTAACAAATGGAACCTTATTGTAAAGTAATATATTCATTTCAGCAACAACAAAAAAATGTTCTTGTCCTTTTATTATTCTGTATTTTGTAAGTATCCAAGTATTATAATAGTACAGTAAATCAGTACAGTAAACCAATAGTTGGCACCAATGGTCTACGATCAACTTTTTGGAAACGCAGCCCTGTTGGTGTTTTTTTTTTTTTCTCGCACCAATCACTGGCTGTAATTGAACATTATTCCTTATTTACAGAACACTTTTGTCAAATGTCTAGTTTTTCTATATAAATATGCGTAATTACAGGGGTACTTTGAATTTTAGATTTATATGGAAACCACTTATCTTGAATTGCACTGCCCCTGGTGGTCTGGAGCCCTTCAGTAAGATTAGTTGAAATTTTGTCAGGTTGGTTAATGTTGTGATATTAAGCTTTGTTTGCTTTGCTAGTATCATTGTGTGTGTGTGTGTGTGTGTCCCTTCTGCAGAGACTGTAAACTTGAGGATGCAGGGATACTGTAGTTTTGTGGCTGACTGTCCCATTATTATGAAAGATAGTAATGGAGTCTGAGATCAAAGCTAGTTTTGTTTGGTTTCACTGCAGTTTGGCAAGATGATCAAGTCAACATAAAAAGATCAAAAACATGGTGAGGTTACTGCTATAAGTGAGCAGAGATTTAGGTGCTAAAACACGTCCCTTAGGACACCCAGATCTTAATCTGAGTAAGCTTCAGTTTGTTTGACTCAAAACTAAACATTTCTGATCGTTTGTAATTGTCGTATGTGCTCAGGATCCAATCTATGTTTAATGGCTCAAGGTTACAAGGTCCTCCACATCATTTTCTTTTCTTTTCTTAATTTTTTATTGGCTCAGAGAGGATACAATAAACTCCAGTGTTATAGATTTCCATGAAATATTTTCAAGACAAGATACGTGTTGCAACAACCTACTGTACACATCCCAGTATGAACGCTCCAGACAAATGAATTATTATAAAACGTCTGTACGTTCACAAACCACTGTTGAGGGTGCTTCTGAAATTAGTGAGGGTATTTGTCTCGTCCTTTGCTATGTGGTTATCATTTGTCAGTCATCGCAATTTTGAGAGTGAATCCCGCATGGGTGGGCTTTTGTATTGAAGCGTGTTTGTACTCTTTTTACAATCTCTAAAAACTCTCTGTTTTGTGAGACACAAGTCTCTGTGTGCAGAACTCAGCACTAGATAAAGCATTGTAACTGGATTCTAACTTAAACACAATGTGGTTGGCATTATGTTCAAGAAATCAACAAACATGGCTGTGATTGCTCGCCGCTGCGAACACACGTTGTAAAGAGAGCAAACACATAGACCCCTTTTCAGTTGGTTAAACATGGTGACTTTTTAGTGGGCGGAGCTTGGGTGGGGGCAGAACGATACTTAGCAAGTATTGTTAGCTTGTTTTTTAACAATGACTGGAGAAAAATAGATTTCATCTTAATGTGTAAGGTTACTCAGTGTTCAGGACCGCGATTGTTATTTCCAAAAGTTATCTTTAATGGACAGAACCAGATTGGCCGACCCGTAGCCGCCTACACACTCACTCAATGCATGGACAATCTGACAGGATGAACATTACGTTACCTCGGTTGAGTGGCCTGACTTCTACACATACCTTATAGAGAAACCGATCGTAAAGAGAAATTGAGGACATATACACTACCGGTCAAAAGTTTAAGATCGGTAAGATTTTTATGTTTTTAAAAAGTCTCTTCTGCTCACCAAGGCTGCAATATTTTTATAAAAAAAATACACAAAAAACACAGTAATATTGTGAAATATTATGACAATTTAAAATTACTTTTTTATGTTAATATATATTAAAATGTAATTTGTTCCTCTGAAAAAAAGCTGAATTTTCAGCATCATTACTCCAGTCTTCAGTGTCACATGATCCTTCACAAATCACTCTAATATGATGATTTTATGCTCCAAAAACATGTATGATTATTATCCATGTTGAAAACAGTTTTTTTCATTTTTATTTCAGGATTCTTTGATGAATAGAAAGTTCAAAAGAACAGCTTTTATCTGAAATGGAAAGCTTTTCTTACATTAAACACTACCCTTTAAAAAGTTTGGGGTCAGTAAGAATTTGTATTTTATTTTTGGGGGAAATAAATAAGAAATCAATACTTCTATTCATCAAGGATGAGTTACATTGATCAAAAGTTACAGTAAAGACATTTATAATGTTAGAAAAGATTCTAATTAAATAAAAAGCTGTTCTTTGAACTTTCTATTCATCAAAGAATCCTGAAATAAAAATGTAAAAAACAGTTTTCAACATGGATAATAGTTATACATGTTTTTGGAGCATAAAATCATCATATTAGAGTGATTTGTGAAGGATCATGTGACACTGAAGACTGGAGTAATGATGCTGAAAATTCAGCTTTTTTTCAGAGGAATAAATTACATTTTAATATATATTACCATTAAAAAAGTCATTTTAAATTGTCATAATATTTCACAGTATTACCTGTGTTTTTTGTGTATTTTTTTTATCAAAAAATTGCAGCCTTGGTGAGCAGAAGAGACTTCTTTTAAAAAAAATTAAAAATCTTACCGATCTTAAACTTTTGACTGGTAGTGTAAATCTTTAGATGCCTATATGGTCCTGTACAAGACTTGTGTGTACGATCTGCAGTTCTGCCGAGACAATGACAATGTAAAGAGTGACATTACGGTGCAATTTTAATGATGTGAATATTTTCTAGAAATAAAAATTCCAGGTACAGCATATTAATTTTTCATCAATTCTTGCACCAAACATCACAACAAGATGACATTTAATAATAGTAACAATAATTTAAGCTCCTTATTATGTTGCCGAATCTGTGCTGGTTTGTATTGGTCGCCTCCAGTTTTCACTTTATTTTTGCCTCCAGCTAGCGCCATGACGTAACTGTGACGTCGGCGCAAAGGGGTCTATACGCACTGGATTGGTTTCCAGCTCTTTTTCGCTAATGTGGTATTTTTACGAAGAAAACAGATGGTTTGGGTAGTATTGGGCATCTTTTTCCTCTAAAAGCAATCAGAAGCAACAGCAGGCAGTGGTTTGAGTGAGACAAAAATTACAGGCTAGTATCAAGTCCGTCTCCCTCGGTCCAGAGTATCCTCTGTGCCTCAGTTAAACAGCACACATAAGTGCAAAAACATTAAGAGCCATCATTATTTTCTTCCTTTCATTTTTGTTTTATTCCTTGTCTAAAATGAAAAAAAAAAGCCTCAGAAAAAGCCAATTATTCTGGTTTTTGTTGGTGTTAATTTTGGACCCTAGATGCGATTTTAACTCTAGCTCAATTGGTGCTACACAACTTATTGGAACACATTTTTCTAACCTCCAAGTAACTGCTATTTTTTTCTCCTGAAGTAAGCTGATATGTTGTGTTGATAGACAAAGATCATCATGAATGCAGTTTTTTTTAAACGCATGGTGTCTGGCTCAGTGGTGGGCCGCTTGACTGCAGACGGCACTGTCACCACTGCAGAAGTGAGATGACATTTTCAAAGCTGTGTGTTCGTTACAGGGGGAGCGGGCAATGGGACTCGTCTCCACATCATTCCCTTCTTCGTCTGGGCTCATTAGTGAGACCTTGCCTCCAGGTTCCAAGCTGGTTTCTGAGGTTGTGTATGGGTGTTTCTTCAGCTACGGCCACAGGAGTAGATTTTTATTAAAACTAACAGATTTCAAATTTTGTTTTGAAAGGCGAAGATCACATAAAGACTTCACTATTTTTTGATGTTCCCTTTAACACATTCTGTTGACTACAAGTAATGTTGAACCTACATATCTACTAACTCTCATTAGAGTGTTAGTAGAGTAGTGTTGTAGTCAAGACCACCTAACCCGAGACCAAGACCAGAGTGTATCAAGACCGAGACAAGACCAAAACTTTTAGGGGCTACAGAGACCAAGACCAGCGCCCCACACTACATGACACAATAAAATGTGAAATATGATCAGAAGAGATTGATCTGAAATCTTCTCAGATTGATCTGAAAGATCCACATTCCCATAAAAACGGAGATGAAAACAAAGCTGAAATAAACCATCTTTATTCAGTACTCCTGAATGACTTTTATCATTTAGTACAGAATGTAAAACAAGTCTTCACTTTTCTCTGTCTTTTATTAACAATACATGAACATGAATACATGGGTGGCAGGCAGCGGTAGCAAAAATACATAATTAGCAATGGCCAATGAGTCACATTATTGCTTGGATTGGAATCAGTAAGTTTTAATACAATAAAAGCAAGGATGTTAACAAAAAAAAATAGTCAATATACTGGCAAATTAGAGATATTTTCACAGTTATGGTCTTGTCCATAGCTGTCAACATTGAACATTGAAAATAAATAGATTTCCCAGAATCCATCCCCAAAATAAGTGATTCTTACCCTCAAACTTTAAAAATAAAGCACTTATCAATAAAAGTCTAAAGAGTTTATAACTAGCCTACATATGTGTGGGAGAGAAGAGACAGTGTGTCATTTAACAAAAAAAATAATATATATATATATATATATATATATATATATATATATATATATATATATATATATATATATATATATATATATATATATATATTAGAGCTGTCAGTTAAAACGCGTTATTAACTGGCGTTAACGCAAAACCCATTTTAACGGCGTTAATTTTTTTATTCGCGTGATTAACGGTCTTTTTGTCCTAGCAAACTTTGTCGTTTTTTCACATACTTTCTGCAACAGGTACGCGGCATGCGTCCTGATCCATTTCAGCGCCTCGCGCTCGTCATCCACTCAAAGCCGGCTCGCAAGCCCAAACGAGTGTGTGCGGCGTGCCTGATGTTTTGTTTCCGGTCTAGCTAGATCGCTGCGCTTTGGTCGAGAAGCAATGAAACGTCCTTCGCGCCGTGCAAGCAATTGAAATGAATGGGTTTCAGAGCGCAGCGCGAGGACGTTTTGTGCCGCACACACTCGTTTCAGCTCGCGAGCCGGCCAAATAGTAACGTTATGTTTTGAGTGGATGACGAGCGCGAAGACGCCGAAATGGATGCCAATGAGATTCTGAATGTAAAGTTTACTTTTAAAAAGTTGCCAAATTGTCCCATTGACAAGACCAAAGCGATCTGTATGTTTTGTCATTATGAACTGAGCTATCATCATCGCAGCACTGTCCAGCCTGAAACACCACTTGATGATGGCCAAGCAAACACAAACACAGATGATGCAAACTCTCCACCTCCGTCAATATCAGGACCTCGCACAGTATTTCTTTCACCCTTTTATTGATGGACAGTGTTGCATTGTGTGAGAGATTATTTAGGCTATATATGTTAGAGTGAAATTAAACACTATTCCAATGTTATTTTCAATAATAATAATTAAAAAAAAAACATTTGCACTAAACAAGCCAATCCACTTTTCCATGTTGATAAGAGCATCAAAATGAAAAAAAAATGCAACAAAAAGAAAAAAAAAGACATTAAGAATAGATAAAAATGTGCGATTAATCCCGTGAGTTAACTATGACATTAATGCGATTAATCGCGATTAAAATTTTAATGTTTGACAGCACTAATATATATATATATATACTGTATATCATAGAGATGTTGAAATTTCCTAATATCAGCTTATGGGGAACGACGGGCTTTGGGGAAACGGAGGTGGACTGCAGGAGATGATTGTGAGAGGTCCGTGCATCTTTACCGATAAGAGCGTGCGCTGACATGGAGTAAAGACTTTTTACTTGACGCGTCCACATGAGCGTGGCAAAAATCACACGTTGGTTGCACAAGACCGGCAAGACCTCATTTCGCATGGCTGTGTACAGCTTTTTTTGTGATGGCGCACGCCACGTCCGAGGATGAACGACTTCAATCCGAAATCTGTCTGAGCTTGTATGTCTCACACAGTCAGAGCAAAAATACGGGATATTTTACGGGAAAATACTAAAACGGGAAGACAGCGGGAAAAGAGCTAGAATACGTGAGAAACCCGGAAAAAAAACAAGAGGGTTGACCGATATCTTGAAAAAAATCCTGAGTCCTCAATGTTCTAGACCGAGACAAGACAGACCAAAAGCGGTTGAGTACTACAACACTATAGTAGAGAATTAGTAGACTGTAGGGTTACGGTTAGAATAAGTTGACCGGTGCAATGTTACAGTACTTATAGTCAGCAGAATGTCTGCTGGAGGACCATCACAATAAAGAGCAGACAGTCTACTAAATACTCTGAGAGCAAGTTGGCATATAGTTGCAAAGTTACTTAAAGTCAACAGAATATTCAAAAGGGACCATCAAAATAAAGTCTTACCACTTTTTTCTCGTGTTTTCGTCATATATTTTTGCTAAACCTACCTTTGTTTCCAAAGACTCTCCGCTTCTCATCCCAAAACGTCATCTGACTGACGCTTTTGACCATATGTCAACATCCAACGTATTATCCCCTAGGATAGCATCATCTGACTGACGTTAAAGGGTGCCCTAAAAGTCGGATGTTGACGTATGGTCAAAAGCGTGCAGTTAGATGACGTCTTGGGATGAGAATGCGTTGATACATATGCACTTTTGGATACGGATAGTGGAGAAATTACATGAACTACTCAGATTGAAAAGTTTATTTTTACAACAGAAGATGAAGAAACACACGTATGTCTCTGATCGCTGAACAGGGGAGTTTATCGACATAAAGAGAAATATCTAATATCTTAATAAAAAATATATATATATTCTGGATGTACTCTGTTAGATAAGTGTCCTTTCCATCTGGAAGACAGCACTCAACTGCACTCTCTTGCTCTCACACATGTCAGAGAAGAGGAATATTTCCAGTATGTGCACTGGAGAGGAGAAAGATGGAGGGCTATCTTTAGACTCTCACTTCTTATGAGAAGGCTTTATTCTCCCTCTCGCGCTCACCCACTTTTCCCATCCTGCTAGGAGTGTGTGTGTGTGTGTTAAACCCACAGAAGGCTGTTATCTGTATGCAAATGTTGTTCTTTTCTATGGAAAGGGAGCTGGTTAACAATTCAGATCAGGTTTTGAAGCAATGCAACTACCAAGAAGCACATTTCAAAGAAAGCTGTGCTGCAGTTTGGGGCTTTCATGTATGTTGCATGGCAGTATTTTAAGAACATGCATCCTGTTGATGTTTGAACTTAAGAGATTGTGCTCTGCAATATGCACACTGAGCTATTTTGTTTTACCACCTGTCAGGCATATGAATGATATTCAGATTCAAAATAACTACTATACAAATGGATTATATTTAAGCAAATGAAAACTCCATCATAATTCACATTTGTATGTTGTTATTTATTTATTTTCTTCAGTGTAGCACAAAAGGAGAATCTCTGAAGAGTGGTTTCAGTTTTTTTTTACATGTATAGACCTTTAAGAAATATATTGCATGGTATGTCGCAATTATACATCAATTTCAACAGTTATTCATTCGCATCATCTTCAAAATAAAAAAAAAACTGCTCAAATTTCAACTAGTCTCTTGCTGCGAACACTGGTCAAAGATTAAATGTGCAACAGCACATCTCAAATAAAACCCCATCAAAGCCATCCAATTACCGAAAAGGGTAAACACCGGCTTGACAGGTAATGTAACAGTTGAATAACGTGTTGTGTGCTTGTGGTACTGTCATTAAACTCTTCTTGTTTTTCTTCTATAATTTAATTCAAACAAATTCTTGCTATTGGAAAAAGGTGTCCACAATAGCGAGGTCTTCAAAACTGTTTAAAGTCCCCCTGTGGTGAAAAGCTTTTAATGTTGTTTATATGTATATGTGGTGTTTTTAATATGCTTTAAGACAAACCCTGGACAATTGTGTAATTCATTTTGCAATTTGGTTATTCATAGAACCACATAAATGAGGTCGAGTTACATTTAAGCTATTTTAAGGCATGCAGACATTTGGTTTTTCAAGGAAGAAAACATTTAAATATGTCATTTTGGTGATCAAAGATGAGTTTTATGGGTTAAAGTATTGACTACAGGGGGACTTTAAGTACCTGGTGACCAACAGTGGCTAATAATAGTACCTGATACTTTTAAAATAACACAGTCTCATCCCAATTCGTCTTGGGACGTCTTTTGACCATTCGTCAATATATGCCTTTTTAGGGCCCCCTTAAACGTCAGTAGATGACATTCCCGGGTCGTCATACAACTGACGCTTTACCTTTAACGTCAGTTAGGTGACGAGTTGGGTTTAGGGTTAGGTTTAGGTCTGGGGTAGAGTTAGGATCCGATAACGTCATCTACTGACGTTTAAGGGGGCCCTGAAAAGACATATATTGACGAATGGTCAAAAGACGTCCCAAAACGTCAGTTATATGACGAATTGGGATGAGACTGCGCTGTTTAAAAACCCGATTATGATTAAAAATTCCCCAAATTTCTGTTTTCGTCTTTGCTGGATACATGAGGGCTGTTTAATCCCTTTGAAAACCTGAAATTGTTCCACAGAGGGTTTTTTTTTTTTCTTACCGTAAAGGTTTTTATTTTGAAAATGTGTATAATTTATGAGGTTTCATGTTTATTTAAAGCCATATTTTATTTAGCCTTTAAATTCCATCCACTTGTATACATAAAATAACAGCTCAATCCATACAGACTGCAGGTTGGTGCGCTTTGTCGTGTTGGCTGGAGATTCACAACAGTTGTTTGGCTCTGTCAGAGGATGCTGTGCATCCCTTAAGCAAAGTTAGCGAGGTGGAATAAGTGAAGAGCAAGTATTTACATTAGCCTTCATTAAGCTCCCCATGCTACTCAGCAAGCACCTAATGTAATTAGCACATTACTGAACCCTTAAACGGCACTCCCACATCAGACCATAGGCTCTGCTTACCTGCAAATGTTACGTCATGTTATGTTAAGTCATGTTATGTTACGCTCCGTCTGAATTAGTGGTAGCACTTTATTCTACAGTCTTGTTTCACATATGCATACTGTATACTTATTGTAGTAATTACAATAACTGGGTAATAACTAGGTACTAGTCCTGCTAAACCTAAACCTAATCTTAACCCATGTAGTTACCTAGTACTTTCTTGGTAAGTACACTGTAAGTACATTGAAAGTGTATGTACAGTAAAATAAAGGGCAATCAAATTATTTTATATTAAGTATATTATACTATGTTACAGTTTTTTGCAATCACATTGTTACTATTTTCAGAACCTTGATATCATTTTTCAAAACTCTAGACAAAAAACTCACAACCAATGATCAAAATGCACATTTTTCAAAACTCTAACATGTTTCTCAATTGCTTGGATACAATACATATAAAACTTAGATCATATGTTCATTCAACAAAAATCACCTGTTCAAAATGACATAACATCAAAGTACGACTATTTCAAAAGGCAATTCACACATTACATTTCAAAAGAGTGTCTATTCATTTCCATACAATGATCGAACTATCAGTTGATACAACTGCTCAAAATGATCAGTAACTGTTGCATTACTCTTAATGCATAGTTGTATGGAAACAGACACACAACCTTCCATGTTTACAGTAAATCTTGAAAGTTTCAAGATTACGAGATTCAATGTCACCATTTAGCGTTGAGCATAAACCAATTAGACTAAATTATCCATGGATGTAGCCTACTGTAATATTTTATAATTTTTGCTTTGATTCCAATAAACCTATGTTGTGATTGTACTGCTGTACTAGTGCTTTGCATCATTATATTACTAACTTTGTTCAATGAATTCACTGTCTGTGTATTCTCTCTACTTCTGCAGTATACTTTTACAGAAATGTATATTTACTACATGTAGTGAACATATTGAAACCTGTTTCACCTAGTTTGTTCTACAATATTTAATGATTGTACGAACAATGACACAGTGAAACTATTGGTTGCTCGTGTGTGTGATCTATGTTTCAATGGTGTTTCACAGTAAATTAGTTTTTTGAACAAATCATTGTAATGTAACAAATCAACAATACCTTTGCATGCATGTATATATTTAAGAATTATTTGTGCTTAAATTCTGTATATATATATATAATACATAATCTATATTATATAAATATTTTATATATGAATAACACATTTTCTTAAATATATACATATACACACACACATAAACACAGACTTTTATTTTGGATGTGATTAATCGCAATTAAATTTTGCACAGCCCTAATAAATAAATAAATAATAATAATTAAAAAAATATATATATATATATATATATATATATATATATATATATATATATATATATATATTGTTATGGTTTGCTTGCTTTGTATACTTTTACAATGTGTATGTTATATTATGTGACTAAAATGTTTATTGAACTGATATTGCTGTATGTTCATCCAAGTTAGCTAACAGTAGGCCTTACCAAGAGGTAATTTCATTTACCCAATCCACTTAAATGGGATATGACAAGGACGTTAACAGGATAAGAATCTTGACAGCTGTAAAATATGCAAAATAATACTGCAACATCCAGTGTCTATGTGCAATACTGTAATCCATTCTATTATTCGAAGTGTACATTTAAATTTCATTAGCTAAATGTACAGAGGGAAGATTACCCTGCAATTGTTTGGACTGCATTTTTTTCAATCATAATTTTGAAAACTCTACAGCCATTTATATTTTATTAGTGTTTATTTTTCACGAAATATTAACATGAAAGGCATTCGGCATGTCACTGATACATCCTCCTTGGAGAGGAGGAAAATAAAAGGAGATGGATTTTTTTTTTCTAAAAGAAAGTGGGTTACTTTAATGTAATATCCCTATGAAAAAAATAAAAATGTTTGAATAAAATTCTGTGTATTTCGCCTGGAGCGGCAGTTTTCAGGTTTCAGATACTGAATATCAAAGCAGTGAAGACAGGAATAGGTCTGTCAAGTCAAATTCAGTCGGGATCCTGGAGTGGTTACTGTTGTTATCCTGTGCCAACCTTTAGTGTATTAATCTTCTTTGACAGAGACAATGCTCAGAGCCAGTAATTCATACCATCTGTGGTCACTGTACATTACTTATTCATCATCAGCATGCAGTACAGCTAATTACCACTTGAGGCAGTGACTCATCTTCCATCATTTTAGTGACTTACCTTTTTAAAGCAACTTGTGGCAGTTTATTTCATTGCCTCTTGCAGTTTTGAAACTTGTTCTCAGCTTGTGGTATGGGAGCAGATGGCATCTGCTTTTAGTCTTGAAGTCCCTGAAATGGATGATAATTCTGCAACAGGAAAGGAAAGTATGACGGTGTTGTCAGACTGTATATATTTTTAAGGACACAAATACAACAGGAGGGCCAATTTGTCTCACTGCTGGGTGAGTAGAGACAGAACAGACAAATAAAGCGCCAATGGTCTGGCTGCGACATTTCTTTTTTGGAGACAGACCGAACTGGCAAATGTTCTAATGCAACATCTCTGGGACTGATCCTACTGCCGCAGCCTCTCTTTATTTCTAACCCTGAAAGGAATGTACAGTAATGCCTTTTTCTCTTTTTGTCACTTCTCGCATTGCTTTGGGGGGATCCAGTTTTCCTTCTTTTATTTTCATTGATCGTGTTCTCTTTTACCTTTTCTGGCCTTCTCAAGTCGTTCTCAAACCTTCTGCTAGGGTTCCAAAAGAAATCACTTTAAGAACATGGCACTTGGAACTAAGCCGCTCTGTTGCTTTTTCATCTACAGTTCTGGATTCCACGTTTTGGGCCAAACGATAGCATTCTGGTTCCATTTTTATTTATCTTTGTGGACCATTCCTAATATAGCATGCACTATAGGTCTTTGGGTTCTTGTAATACACACATTGATGTGTTTGAAAACTTTGCAAAATGACCTTTTTGATGTTCTAAAGATGTTACTTTACAGTATTTAAATTTCCTGATTTCTGTTGTGATACAGGAAGTGTTTTACACCTCTGTTAGCATATCTATGAGAGGAGAGGGTGGTTATCATAGACCAATAACATCCATTGTTTAACACTGTATTTGAGTGTTATAATTGTTATACTAGCATGAGAAAACCCAGACAACTTCCAGCTAATTTAGATTTGCTCTGAAATTTAGTCTGGCAAAGAGCTCATTAAAGCCCATTTCCAATCCGTTCGAAATCGCGGCACCAATCAGAAATGTTTGTGCGGGCTTTACACGATGACGACAGCGCTGGGATTTTGAAGCAGATTTTGTAGCCTACATTACAAAGATGGATGCTGCCGTCGAACATCACTCATTCGAATCAGCTATCGTGTCTGTTTTAAGCGATTTGAACGTTTACTTTTTGTTAAAAACCAAGCAAATCGCTCTCCTTCATCGCTCTGATTGGTTTTAGGCCTAGCTACCTGCGACGTCCGTTGGTGACGCCCTTTGGAAATGATTTGTCTATGATGCTTTGCTAAACCATAACTCAGTTACAACTGAGAATGGTCTGGTTTTAACCAGGCTAATGTTAAACAAGAGTAGTTAAAAATGTTCACTCATTATTAGGTGAGTTGTGCTTTACTTTTGCTGTTTAAATTGATAATCATCTGAGGAAAAAAAACTGTGAAGTCATCAGAACTTTGTATTTTGAGAGGATGGGTGATATATTCTATCATCCATTGGATATTCTTTCCAATTTATATCAAATTATATTTTTGCCAAATAATTTCCCATCTGTCATCTTTAATAACCACGTAATATTGTGCATTCCTAGTAATATTGTTGTATTCCAATCCTGGTAGCAGCAAACGTTCTCAACATTGTGGCAAGGTTCTATATACAGTATGTCTATATATATATATATATATATATATATATATATATATATATATATATATATATATATATATATATATATATATATATATATATATACAGTATATACACATATATATACACTACCGGTCAAAAGTTTAGGGTCTGTAAGATTGTTTATGTTTTTAAAAGAAGTCTCTTCTGCTAAAACTCCTAAAAACTGTTTTCAACATGGATAATAATCACACATGTTTTTGGAGCATAAAATAATCATATTGTAGTGATTTGTGAAGGATCATGTGACACTGAAGACTGGAGTAATGATGCTGAAAATTCAGCTTTTTTTCACAGGAATAAATTACATTTTAATATATATTAACATGAAAAAGTCATTTTAAATTGTCATAATATTTCACAATATTACTGTGTTTTTTGTGTATTTTTTATCAAAAAAATTGCAGCCTTGGTGAGCAGAAGAGACTTCTTTTAAAAACATAAAAAATCTTACCGACCCTAAACTTTTGACCGGTAGTGTATATATATGGAATGTGTTTTGAAATGCTCAGAAAGCATTCAAAAGTAACGTTCCTATCAGCGCAGTCTCATCCCAAGACGTCATTTAACTGATGTCTTGGGACGTCTTTTGATCATACGTCAATATCCGCCTTTCAGGATCCCCTTAAACGTTGGTTAGATGACGTTATCGGATCCTAACTCTACCCCAGACCTAAACCTACCCCGCCACCTAACTGACGTTAAAGGTAAAGCGTCAGTTGACGTCCCAGGATGGTCATATATCTGGCGTTTAAGGGGACCCTAAAAAGGCATATATTGACGTATGGTCAAAAGACGTCCCAAGGCGTCAGTTATATGAACGTCTTGGGATGAGACGGTGTTATTCCTATAATGTTAAAACAATGCTACAGTTGAATGTTTCCTTAATGTGTGCGTAATCTTTTTCTTTTTTTTTAATGATGTTTTGGACATTCAGAGAACGTTCAAAAATGTTTCCATAACTTAATAGAAACGTTAGCAAAAACGTTCTTAGAACACATTTTTGTTAGCTGGAAAGGTGGCATGGACGGTGTTCCACTTACCCTGAATCTCATAGAAATGAGCCAATAACGCTTAAACAGCAGATCCAGAGCCCTCCTCTCGTTGACTACTGTGATAAAAATCCATGATTATTGCTGTTCTTATAAAAGCGCATTGTTGTGAATCTGTTTTCTCCATATTGTACCAAATACACTTCCATTCACAAGCCCTGGCTATTCACTGTCTGAGCCGAGGGAGGCCCTTTGTTCCCCATGATTGGTTTGCACCTCCGTGCATGTATGAGGATGGTAAAGCGGGCCATCGCCTGCCTGTGTTAGCAGCCAAATGTGCTCACGGCTCTGCGCCGCAGGCATGAGCACCTGACAGCCTGCCATTTGATTGCTAATCATTTTCGAGCCTGTGCCTGGTCTTTTTGATTTGCTCTGCACACTGCCTTGGCTAAATGGAATCAATTAAATGCGTGCTTGTATTCGACGGCCACTTCCAGGAGATCAACTTCTTGATGTAGCAACACAACTAGATTAATTAAATCCAATAAAGAACTCAATTAACAAAAGGAAGGTAGCTGAGGAAGGGTCAGATGGATTTTTGTGTGTGTGCGCGCGCACTTTTCAGACTGTTTTGTTTCTAGTCAACTGCGACTGTAAATGAGCTTTCTGTAGAACACTTGTTGTGTGGCTTTATTATTTGTCATGTGTTTTGGGAAGGCGAGGGCAATTACAAGACCCAAACAGACGTCTATTCACTGAACATACACACAATCAGTATTCCATAAGTACCCTCAGGATGTACTTCCCAGGATAAGCTTCTGTAGTGGAGTAGTTAGTGACTAGTTTTTCATTAAAACGCACCACTGGGTTAGTTTTGTGTAATCACATTTTTTTTCGCTGACATTTGTAATGTATTGCTACGAACTATTTTAATTTGAGTGCACTTAAGTGGAAGTCAAGGGGTAAAACAACAGTTGTATTTTCAAGTCACCCAAGAGAACTGCGGTTCCACTCGCTGACCAAACCAAGGAAGATCAAACCATAGAAAACTTGAAAAAAAATTAATAAATGAAAAAAAAACAAGCAGGGTTAATGGGAAACCACAGCAGTGTTCTAATGTACACTTACCTAAAGCATTATTAGGAACACCTGTTCAATGTTTCAATTATCTAATCAATTATTTAATCAACCAATCACATGGCAGTTGCTTCAATACATTTAAGGATACATTTTAAGGAGCCAGGGGCCTCATTTATGAACGTTGCGTACGCACAAAAGAAGGCGCACGCTGCTCTCTACGTAATAGTTGGTATTTATAAAAAGCGAACTTGACGGTAAAATGTGCGGTCCTTCACGCAAGCTCTGACCCAGGTGTACGCACAAAAACGGGTGAAATGAGAAATGGCGACACCGTCGGCAGTTGAAAAAACACGTGAAAGTGTGTGAAACTGTAGTAGACGGTTGTGTAAAATAAATGGCAATAGGCCTACTTCCTCTCATAAATAACACGAAGACTTCACAAAGCAAGTCTTAGCCTACAATTAACAGCCTACATGAACACCCGTTCGATTGATCTGCAACAGAAATGCAAATTAACAAATAGGCCTATTTCCAAAAAGAAAGAAATATGTTCTGAAATAGTATTGGCATGTTATACAATTCATCCTCATAAATAAGATGGCAAACAGAACGAAATGTACAAAACAGATATTCTCGCCAATGTGTCTTTCTAACGGAGCAGATAGCCTATAGCCTAGCAATTAGATAGTCAGTCAGATAGATAGATAATTATGGAGATATAGAGATAAAACCGATAAATAGATGTACGCTATTATTTGTCCACTGGGGAAAGTTGTTTTCATAGTAAAAATGTCTTCATCAGCTACGGAATCATGGTATTCATGCATATGCCTTTAGTTTGTTTTATTTTTGATAAAATAACCCAATCAGAAAGCTGAAAGTCTCACCCATTCAGAAAGCTGCAAGAAATTTATTTTGCGCTGAACTATTTCCCATTTCCAAGTAGATTAAAACCGACATCCGTAGCTTGTCAGATGCAGAATTAAATGGATGGAAATAAAATGCCCCATCACAATGTGTAATGACGCACAATGACTGATATTGCGAGTGAACGCGTCATCTTCGCAACAAAAGACAAATGTGGAAAATATATTATTTATTGAATAATTCCCTCATTGTACAGTTTTTTTCAGTTAGGACAGTCTTGATTTCGCCCAACTCCTTGGCCACCTCTCTTATTGAATTAATGACTAGACGCTTTTTTGCCTCTGACTTTAATGTCCGACCATTTCTTTTTTATTTCGGCCACAGTCCGAGGTTGTGAGGCTACAGCATTTACGGTGTCTGCAACCATTTCACTCAAGTGCCTTTTTGCCATTAGTAATGCCCACACTGTGCCCTCCAAACAACATTTTTCTCCTCTTTTACACCTCGCCAACGATAACTTCTACTTCACATTGAGTGAAGTTACGTTTTTATTATTTCCTCTCTGTTTAACATGATTTCGCAATCCATGAATATTAACTTGTGGGCGTTTCACAGACTATTTATGGGCAACTATGGGCATGTCATGAAGCCGCAAAAGCTGCGCTACATTTAGAATTGATTGTGATTTATTAAGGGAAAAATGCGTAGGATGTGGGTGCGTCACGGTTTTATAAATCCGAATATTTCTGTGCGTGACGCCTATGTTTCATCCGTACGCCACTTCTGACGCAAATCCTATGCAAAGTTTTATAAATGAGGCCCCTGGTCCTGAACAATCTCCTGAACTCCAAACTGAATGTCAGAATGAAAAAAAAGTAGAGAAGAGTGACTACTTGCTCAGAGAAGCTGTCAATCATGACATCACATTCCCATTTTTATTGCATAGCATTCTGAACTAAGACTTATTTAAAAAAACTAACACTAAAACTGAAATCAGTGTGATAAAAACTACCTAAAATGACAGCAAAAAAATCTTTGAAAAATGTATGTGAAGTGTAATTTGATTATTTAGTTTCCATTGCGTCCATTAGACTTCATGGGAGGCGGGCTTTACACTTGTGCGGCACGCTTGATCATGCCTGACACCTACATCAACAATTTACAGTTGGTTTTACGACTAAAAGTCATTCTCCTCCAATGCTATTGAAGTTAGAAACATGTGTACCAATGTCGTATGTAACTTTAGAGACTCTAAATGTACGAATTTCAAATATCCAATAGCAAATATACCAATATTTCACTGGGAATCGTTTAGCGTGAAACTTTGCTTGTTACGTTCATATTCTGAGTCTGCTTGTCTGTTCCCATATCTGTAGCCTTCATCCCCAATAAGGTGAAAGTTTGGTCTTTTTTATCACTGATTTAGTCTATAAACTGTCCTGGAGAACTTGTATATTCATATTACTTCATCATCTAGCTTAGATTTTTTTCAGAGTTTGACCAAATAAAGGTATATTACTATAGTCCACTAAATTGCAAACTACATAGGGTGCTCTCTAGGTTTGGAAACATAGCTTGAACTCCTTCGATTCTTTTTATTTGATAATTTAATTTGCATTTTAAAGAAAAAAGAAGCCCAAAATAGTCTATGAAATGATTCTCCTTCAACCAAAATATGGAGGAGGAGCCAACTGTGATATACAGGAAATAAACAAGTATTAAAAACTGTTTGCATATGCTCTCCTGAGTTGAACAAGTGTGATAACATTTCATGAATGTTTAAAAAAGCATTTGGAAGGAGTTTTTTTCTCTCCTCATTTCAGAAATGTGTCACTTTCTCTGACGTATTTTTAACTGCGTTTTTCTTTTGAATATTTCAATAGCTTTCGATCCTTGATCACTGATTCGATTGTTTCTTCTTTCTGCAGGTTTTTTGAGCACAGGAGACCAGGCAGCCAAGGGAAACTATGGACTTCTTGATCAAATCCAGGCCCTGCGCTGGACGAGTGAAAACATTGCATTCTTTGGGGGTGACCCTTTACGCATTACTGTTTTTGGATCTGGGGCAGGGGCCTCATTTGTCAACCTGCTGACTCTTTCCCATTATTCTGAAGGTAACCGTTGGAGCAATTCAACCAAAGGTACAATGCAGAGGTTTTTACTTTTGACATTTTTTTGTCTGCATGCTAAAGCTGTTCGTGTAATGTAGTCATGTAAAAGGTCTTGTCTGTAGAAATGGCTAAAGTTCATCAAAAAATATGTGTATTTATTTAAAAGTTTCATTTTCAATCTTAATTATGAAAAACCTGTGACAACCCATAACTATTTATTTAGAGCTTTGCATTAATAGGTCAAAAATAAAAAAAAATAATAAAAAACAGTGGTCACTAGGGCTGGACTATATATACAAAATGATCCTAATATCACTTGTTTATGAAAATTATAATATCCCTGGGTCGTTTCATGTTCCCATCTTTATTTGGTTGAGTCCATACGCATTACCAGGCAGACCATGAGCACTCTGTCCAAATACACCATTTACCTTCCATTGGCACAAAAAGGGTAAATACATAAATTCCATTTTGAGTCTCTCTGCTTGGAAGATTGCTTTGTGAAGAGGTCTCCTGGCACAGACCTGCTTTAAGGTTGTCACTATCATTTAAATGAACCCGGAGGCACTTTTGGTAATCCGTGCACTGCTTAATCTTGAATAATTTTTATATATTTCACATATTTTCCTTTTCTTTTTTAATTTTAGCAGTGTATCCATTCACAAATATATTTGTCTGTTCATCCAAAATTGTCACCGTTTCTTCTGAATTGCGAACTGAAACATACCCTTATCTCCATTTCATTTCCATGTCCGTTTTTATAGTTTTTGTCTTCTTTTGTAAGAACATGTTTTACTCATAAATGCATTGTTAAGACTGAGATCCCAGGGGTTGTCATGGTAACAGAGTAACTCAATTTTCCTCTCTCTTGCTCTTTCTATCTGTCTTTCTCACAAGCACACACTTTCTCTCTTGCTCACTCACTTGCTTTTTTGTCTTTACGTTTGTGCATGATATCTGCTTCTCTTCAATGGTATGGGTCAGTTATTGATGTATATAGGTGAAAGGGGTTTACAGGTTTCAAACGGCTATTTACTGTTAACGCGCTCTAATCAAAATTCTTGAAATAGTCACAATTCCCCCTTAAAATTACACATCAAAGTGAAATATGGATCAGCTCTGTGTACAATTCAGGTTCATCAGTATTAGCATGTTGACTTGCATGGCATCTTTTCCTTAACCATTTAAGATTTGCATTAAAACAGCTAAACCGAGATGTGTTTATTTTCTCCAGATTGCATTCGGAGGAGCACATCATCCAAAAAAACAAAAAACAAAAAAAAGAACAGTGGGGTCCAAAAGTCTGAGAGCACATTGAAAATCTGCTATTTTTTCCATATAAACCTGAAATTAAAGCTTAATTAAAGTTTAGGACTTATTTAGGGGAAATAAATAAAATAAACTAAGAGTGATTATTTTTATTTCATTTAATATTTCTTGTTTTTGTATATATATATATATATATATATATATATATATATATATATATATATATATATATATATATTAGGCATGTCAAACCATTAATTGCGATTAATCACATCCAAAATAAAATTTTGTGTTTACATAATATGTGGGTGCACTGTGTATAATTATTATATATATATATATATAATACACACACATGCTTGTATATATTTAAGAAATATTTTCATGTATATACTGTATATAGATTTATATATAATTTATATTATATATAAGTATAAATATTTTATATATAAATATTTTTCTTAAATATACATGCATGTGTTTGTGTATTTATATATTTACAAAATAATTATACATAGTGCACCCACATATATTATGTAAACACAAACTTTTATTTTGGATGCGATTAATCGCGATTAATCATGATATATATATAAATAAAAAAAAATAAAATAATGTGTATATATATATATATATATATATATATATACACATTTTGTTTTATTTTTAATTATTATTTTTTTTTTATGAACTATTTCTTGACTAATATAATTTGTAAAGAAAAATGTTTTTTTAAATAAATATAATCAAGTGATCATTAGTGGTCTCAGACGTTTGGACCCTACTGTGGTATGCAGTTATTGTTCTCTTTGTGATTCTTTATTTATTTATTTTTTTTTTTTTTCTGTACAGGTCTTTTCCAAAGGGCCATAGCCCAAAGTGGCACAGCCTTGTCCAGCTGGGCTGTAAGCTTTCAGCCGGCCAAGTATGCCCGCATGCTGGCCAAGAAGGTGGGGTGCAACCTCAAAGATACAGTGGATATGGTAGAGTGCCTACAGAAAAAACACTACAAAGAACTTTTGGAGCAGGACATCCAGCCTGCCCGCTACCACATCGCTTTTGGGCCCGTCATTGATGGTGATGTAATTCCCGATGACCCTCAGATCCTTATGGAGCAAGGGGAGTTCCTCAACTATGACATCATGCTGGGCGTCAACCAAGGCGAGGGGTTGAAGTTTGTGGAGCCCATTGTGGACAATGAGAACGGTGTTCAAGCCAACGATTTTGACTATGCCGTGTCAAGTTTTGTGGATGATTTATATGGTTACCCTGAGGGGAAGGACATCCTTCGTGAGACCATTAAGTTTATGTACACTGACTGGTCTGACCGCCACAACCCGGAGACAAGAAGAAAGAGCCTGCTGGCACTCTTCACAGATCATCAGTGGGTGGCACCAGCTGTGGCCACGGCAGACCTCCACTCCAGCTTTGGCTCGCCTACTTATTTCTATGCCTTCTACCATCACTGCCAGACGGAGCAGGTCCCACCCTGGGCTGATGCGGCACATGGCGATGAGATCCCGTATGTTTTCGGGTTGCCCATGATTGGTCCAACTGAGCTCTTCCCCTGCAACTTCTCCAAAAATGATGTGATGCTTAGTGCAGTGGTAATGACCTACTGGACCAACTTTGCCAAGACTGGGTAAGTCTCTAGGCAACAGTGCATTATTTCTAATCAATTTTCTTGGAGGCCAGCAATACAGCTATTAATTAGGATTTAGAAGTGATTTGGAATGAAAGTTTGTTTTGTTCAAAGACCAACAACGCAAACATCTCATAATTCAGGAATTGAGTTTGCTATTAAAGGTACAACACCTCGTTGTTACCAGGAAACAGTGCTACATGGTTCCTAAGGTTTAATCATTGCTTAATTGTTTGCTAATGCATTCTCACTCGCAAATACTTGTTAAGATTCCCAAGGTTATGCTACATTAAATTTATGCAACTGCTTTTTATGCAACAGCAATTTAGTTTGCTTCAATTTAGGTGTAATGCAGTGAATAAAGTAATGCTGATAATCACTTAGAGTGAGTTTAGTGTTTATATGACATTGCTGCCTAGACATATAATCATCTCACGGGAGGACAACAAATCAATTTGTGTGCAAATGTGTAATTTCTTCTCTCATATAAATTCTCGTTAATTTTAAAAGCAGGTGTCGTTGTCAGGAAACCCTAATGAGCACTGAGAGAATATTAGGGGTCTCTAGGCACTCCCCTAAGACTTGACTGTAATGGTTTGTGTGATATTTGTCTTAAGGAGTGAATTTTCCATGTGCAGTTCTGAAAGAGGAATTGTAGAAATGATATATTGTTCAGGGAGTACTGAAATCTTCCTTTTACCTTTCAGTGACCCCAACCAGCCAGTTCCACAGGACACCAAGTTTATCCACACCAAGCCTAATCGCTTTGAAGAGGTGGCCTGGATGCGTTACAACCAAAAGGACCAACTATACTTGCACATTGGCTTAAAGCCCCGTGTCAAGGAACATTACCGTGCCAATAAAGTCAACTTATGGCTGGAGCTGGTGCCTCACCTACATAGCCTCAATGAGGTCACCCAGATCATTTCCACCACCACAAAGTTGCCTCCACCTGAGGTCACTCCACGTACACCAAAGAAGATCCCAGTCAACACCAAGAGGCCCTACCCTACGCCGTTTCCCACCGAAACACAGGACAGCCACAACCAGAACCAGAACCAACCTTTCCTAGTGGACCAGCGGGACTACTCTGACCGAACTCAAGCCGTCACCATCGCCGTTGGTGCTTCTTTGCTCTTCCTCAACATTTTGGCTTTTGCCGCACTCTACTACAAGAAGGACAAGCGAAGGCATGAGGTCCACCGCGTTGTAGCCCGCAGAGGACCACAGCCAATGAGCTTCCCCATACGCAAGAAGAGGAGATCATGTCTCTACAAATGAAACACAGCGATTTGGAGCGGGAGTGCCGGGAGGCTATGCACCCGCACGAGGTGGTCATGAGAACTGTCTGCCCGCTCCGATTACACGCTTGCCATGCGCCGTTCACCGGACGACATCCCTCTCATGACCCCCAACACCATAACTATGATACCCAACAGCATGCCAGGCCTCACCTCCTTACACGCCTTCAACAGTTACTCCAGTGGACAGAATAACACCCTGCCCCATCCACACCCTCATTCACACTCCACCACTAGAGTATAGCCACACACACACACGATCTCACACACAAACACGAACATACACACACACATACACTCCCGCAGATGTGGAGTACGAGTGTGACAAAAGACGGGGGTGATGGCACTGAGTTGAGGAATATCTTTGCTCCATGTGCTCGAAGGAACAGGAAATAACAATGCTTTTGTTCCTAGAGATCAAAACTATCATTTTATATTAAAGGCGTGGACAAAAAAGACACACAAAAAACTATTTCTGATGTAATGAAAAACAAACAGAGATGATTTTTTACCCTTATATTGTGACAAAACCAGGGCCATTTCCTGGAAACAACTATCAGTCTGGGATTCTTTGAGGAATGGTTTGATTCGGTTACCCGGAGAGGAAACGACGGAACCACGTGTGGGAGGCCCTTTGTAAACAAAAGGAAACATATTGTTTTCCCGGGGCGCTGGATTGTAGATTACTCTCTTCAGAGCAGACGGGAGATGCTGCTTACCTAATTTAGGCATGCGTTCTCCTTCTGGTGGAGAATGTGGAATACTACTGGGAAAAAGGAGAGAATGAGAAATCCTCAAGAATATGCACAATAGAGACATTCACAGAATGTCTTTGAATTCTTTTTGTCAATTTATTTTTGGGGGAACAGTTTTATTGTATAGGACCTATTTACATATCTAGATACGTACACAAAGCACCCATGCTCTTTAAGCCCTGGCTGGGGGCGCTGATACTGAGGAATCTGCCTCAAGAGCGTAAGTGGGGAATTTATTGGCTTCCTGGCAGATACAGCTTCATCACACAAGTGCTGTCTATACTGAAACTGGTGGACTCAAAGGGAGGCTGGATATTTTTAGCACGACACGCATGACAATTTATCTGCTTGGTGGCTGTTCTGCTGATTAAGTCATTATTTAAAACAAAACAAACTAAAAAAAAATAATTTTCTTCCCCGTTTGGATTTGTTTAAGGAAATACTGCTCTGATTGGCTCACGGGAGGAAATGGAATATGCTGACGGGGTGGACATTGTGGGTTCTGGTGATGGTGACGGGCAGGGATGGGGATACGCTGAACTAGATTGCATTTGCAAATAGCTTGAGTGAACCTGGTTATAAGGACTAGTTTTGTACATGTGTGTTGGTAAAACTTTTTAATAGTGGTGAATCACTTGCTGTTTGAGCTCCCATGTGTGGGACATTAATGTACTTTTTGATTTGCTCATTGGTCTCAGTTATAATACACTGTTTTATTTTTTTTTTAAGTTGCTAATAGTCAAACCACCCTACCTTAGAAAATTTCTTACCTGTAATGTTTGATTCTCATTTCTTTATTTTCTGTGCTTTATGAGGCAGTCCCCCATTCAGCTTTGAACAACCAGAGACCAACGCAGGGATTTATTCTGTACAACTTGGATACTTGCGTTGGTATCCCCTCATACAGAACTTTCTGTGAATCCCCTGAACGATCATCTTGAATGAATCCCTCACTGGAGACAGGAGGGCCCCTGATGAAAGAGTGTATTAGAGGGGCTTCTGATGTTACGGAGCCCTTGATCATACTGCTTAAAGCTAGCTATAGAAAGAAAGAAAAGAGAAAGACAAATGGAAAAACTTGACAAGAAAGCAAAACTTTTGTCAGTTATCACCCAGAGATAAGTGCTCAAAGTCATTAGTCTTTGTGCTAAAAGCCAGTTTCACCTGTAAATCTCTCAGTAATTACTAGTTTTATCCATCCTTGATTATTTTACTTTTCTCAAAGCCTTGTTACGTAACATGCTATATGCCAATTATCAACGCCAATGAATCCCTGACTAAAAACAGGAGGATATCTGATGAGAGAGTCTGTTACGGGGCCTTCTGATATTAAGAGGCCATTGAAGCTAGCTAGATAGAGAATAAAAAAAACAAGAAACATTCATGATTAATTTTCTTTGAGCCTTGTTACATTACATACTACATGCTAAAATGGCCCGGGACGCTAACCCATTGTTTCCTTTCTGTTGATAGTCACTTCAGTGTGACAGTTCCTGTGGTGACAGTTTAGATTTATTGTGAATCCTTTTTACTCATGGTAAATTTGATTGAACTCCAACATCAGTGAAAGGGAAACTTCTACTATTTTTTTTTCTCAGCATGAAGCATATAAATATATAAAAATAGAAATAGATTGGCGATTTGGATCTCCCAGATCAGGTTCTCCTCTTTGCTTTTGTGCAAACTCTCTTGGTCAACTACTCCATGCGTCCTAACCAGATGCGACACAAAGTGACATACGGTAAAAACGTACTGGTTACCTGAACGTAACCTCGGTTCTCTCTATAAGAGGGAATGAGTATTGCTTAAGTTAGCTTATGCTA
This sequence comes from Hybognathus amarus, assembly GCA_030378365.1. Taxonomy (NCBI): domain Eukaryota; kingdom Metazoa; phylum Chordata; class Actinopteri; order Cypriniformes; family Leuciscidae; genus Hybognathus; species Hybognathus amarus. The sequence continues at coordinate 106,628 of JAQIUQ010003478.1, read as the reverse complement.
CGAGAAAGATTCATCTTTTCAAGATATTGAAGCCCAAAAATTATCCTGCATTTTTGTATTCAATGTCAACGCCAAGCGTGCCACACAAGCCCTCAAAAGTGAAGCCAAAACATCTCGCTCGCCCCCCTGTGACATGTCCTAGTATAGCTCATAACCCCCGCCTCCCCATGTTATTCAATGGGACATGAGACCAACTAAACAATTAAATTACACTTCACATATCCTTTTTCCAAAGATAGTTTCTGTCATTTACTGTAGTTTCTATCACGTTGATGTAATTTCAAGAGTTAGTTTTTAAAATAAGTTTGTCTTTAGTTAGTTATGTGATGATAAAAACGGTGCTCTGGCGTCATGATTGAGAGCTGTGATTGACAGGTTCTCTGTGCGAGGTAGCCACTGAAGCACCAGCGGACTTTTTTCATAATGTTGACTATGTGGCTAGTAGTTGTATTTACCTTATTTTAACGAGGTTCTGCAATCAGCAGACATCATTGGAGAAGAACGGAGCAGACAGAGGCCACTTATTGAAAGTGCGCGGCGTGTGCTTGCGTTTGATTCAGAGCAAATGAGGGCGCGGCCTTGATTTCGCGGCTTTACTTCCTGCTCACGACTGCGCATGACTGGTCCCCGAAACACGCAAGTGCGCAGACTCAGGTCCCAAGATGTCAGCGTCATATCGAGACACTGGCGGCTTCAGTTCTCTCTGATGGAAAACAGTGAAGGGGCGTCGTCCATCTTTTTTTAGTCTATGCTCCACGCAGTGTAGCAGCTCAGCAGACCTAGAGCAGGCTGTCTAGTGTGCTCATTGGCTCCCCTGCGGCAAATGCTTCAGCCTACCACAGAGCCTGGCATGACGTCACATCCAATACAGAGCAGTGCCGCTGGTCTGTATAAGCATGTAGCATATTAACCCAATATAGTCCAGCTCAACCAGGAGGGCTGTCACATTAGAGTAGCCTCCGCACGATCAGAAATGTACAGAACTTACTTCTAACTTGTGCTGACTAACATACAGTATATAAGTTTAGCCTGTGGGGTGGGAACTTCAGGTTATAGAACCTAACAAATGTGGGCGGGGAGGCCTAGCCTGCCTTCACACGTGTCATGAATTGAAATTCCGCTGGACTATGCCCACGACGAGGCCATGCCTCTAGTGGAATGAGGCCTGACACCCAAGGGGCATTGTAGACCTTTTGACGCATAGGCAGCTGCGATAGCATCCACTATCCATCAGGGCAGGCTTTGTTTCGAGACGGCGAGACCTTTGGTGCGCCCACCAAATAAAACAAAAACCTGATCCGAGTGCCTGAAAGGGGTGGAGCGCGTAATGTAAGCCCTCAGCACCCTGACTGGGCAGAAGAGATTAACATCGCTCTCGCATTCGGATGCTGGCAGTGCCGATCACTTTAGGGACATAGTCATGTCTAGGTTTGAGGATGACTTTGGACTCAAGACACGCAATGCTGACAGACAACACGTGTAAGTCCCCCACTTGTTTAACTGATGATAGGGCAGTCAGAAAAACGGTTTTGAGTGATACAGAAGGTACTTTAGATCCACTGAATCTAACGGTTCTAATGGATAAGCATTCAGGGCCTCAAGGACCAAAGAAAGATCCCATATACGAACAGACGGGGCATGGGGGATTCATCCTCCTGGCTCCTCTAAGGAAGTGGATGACTAGCTTGTCCCTTCCTAGTGATCGGCCGCGTGTCGACTCTCGAACGCTGCAACGGCCACCACATAGACTGAAGCGTGGAAGCGTGGAGGCATGACCCACAGGAAGTGGGAGACATTTTCAGAAAAAACTCTCGTGATCTTTTAGAACGGGTGGTGTCACAGCGGCAAACACACACAGAATCGAGCTCAGAATAAAAGATACATCGCAGGAAAGTGTAGCTCACGCGGATGGCTTTTCCCTTCTTAAAATGGCGGCTTCTCTCGGAATCCAGTGATGCGAAGATCTTCGCTGAAGAGATGAAAATCAGGGAGCCAACCTCCGAGCCCTGCTTATATACGCTAAGCCACGGCCATTCAGGGGTGCGTTTCCCGAAAGCATCGTTAGCCAACCATGGTCGCAAGTTCCGTCATTATCAGCATTGTTCAACGAGTCTGTGTTTCCCGAAACCATCGTTCCAACGAATATTCGCAAGCAGCATCGCAAAGTTGTGTGGTTTGAACGACAGCTCTCGGCCTGTGGTTAGAGGCATCGTTTCTATATTACATCACATTTGGACGTAATAAATCCTTATCTTGTGCAAAATAAGCAAGCTGATATTCAGTACCACTGGTGCCTTTTATTTAGAACACATACAAATGTAATTTACGTCTTTTAGTTTTTCAAATGATTTGAAGTAACGTGTTTGAAGTGTGCGCATGTGCAAACGTGCTCTACTATGTAAGAACGAGCCAAATATTGAGTCTGAATATTGACTAGCTAGTTGATTTCTCCAACGAAGCATCGCACTATGGTAGTGAAGCAGTGAACTACGTCGTTGTACGGGAAACGCACCCTGGCCGACTGAAGACGCGTTGAGGGTGCAAGCGCCCTTCATTGGACGTGACGTCATGCCGGGCTCAGTGATAGGCTGCTGCACTGGGTTGACAATGAATACAAAAATTAAGGATAATTTTTTGGCCTCAATATCTCGAAAAGATTCATCTATCCCGTATCATAAGCTAACTTACACAATATGAGAGAATCTCTCGTAAGAGAACTATCCTTTTTGTGTGCTGTAAATCAGAGTTTATATCCTTAACCATGACAGGACATTTTGACTTTTAAATCCTGCTCCACATAGCTGAATTTTAAAGATCAAATATGTTCAGATTGGCTGTGTCTGCTTTCAAACAACAAAATTACATAGAGATGGAAATGGAGTTATGACCAAAGTGATTACATTAGACGTCACAAGACGAGCAGCACAGCCTTTTTCATATTAAGGTAATTAATTAATAGTTGGTGTGGAAAACATTGGGATAAAACACAGAGTAAATACCTGGGCCCTGGTGAATAGCTAGAGGCCAGAGAACTAATGAGGGACGAGGGAAGCCAAGGAAGGGAACAAGATTGAAAGAATCGTGCTGCTCTTCTCCTGATCAGCCAACTTGTGACACACTCTGTCCCCAACAACATGTTCCCATTCAGGACACAATCTCCTCTGGGCTTATCCTCTCTGTTCTGCCTTCACCTATGACAACCTTGTTCAGTACAAATGGGCCAGAGAGAGCATCACTTTTCTGTATGCCAATCCCCATCTGCAGGTATGCATATGCAAAGTCAGCCTGCCCATGTGTACCCCTGCAAAGGAAGCTCCTTTGAACGATATTAAAATTTAATGAACCGTACACCGGTGGGGTGTTCGGAGGATTCATCTTGTGCATGCATTGCACATTTACCAAGGAGAGAGATGGGATTCATCTGTATTTGGGAAGATCCACAGCTCAGTATGTTTTTTCACACACATGCACATATGTTCACATACACACATGCCAGGACAAGCCTTGTAACTGAATGTAATGCAAGACTGAGGGCCATTTTCTTACAAACAGCAACCAAATTTCATTATATGTTTATTTTCTACTGGCTGACCTTGAAAGAAGATCAAAATGGCTGTTGAGAACTACAGAGGGTTGTTGTGATGTAGATTATTTGTCATTTTGTCTTTCTTTCTGGTTAAATAGGATTTAATCTTCTGGAGCACAATAAATGATTTTATCAAGCTCAATTTACATTGGTCTTTCTTTATCACTCGTTTGCCTATATGGTTGTACATCATGTCTAGAATTTTGCCAGTCAACAGTCAGATATAACATCTTGGGTTAATTCACTAAAGGCCAATTTATACTTCTGCGTAGGGTGCGCGCAGTAGGTACGGCGTAGCATACGCACAGACGCATCCCATAACGCGTACCCTTCGCCGTAGCCTGACGTGCACCTCCTCAAAAATGTAACTACACGTCGCGACGACGCGGACCGCAAGATCTGTGATTGGTCGGCTTGGTAGCATCGCATTTCCTCATACGCATTTCCGCACGTACCTTCTCACGCATTTCCACACGTACCATCTCCTCAGACGTCTTCTCTAATTTCTGCCTTTCAGTTTTAGTAATTTCACTAAAATTAACTGTTTTTCCACCTCATTAAGCTCCAACTCCAACATGATCCACTCTCTTTCAGTCGCTATTGCTTGTAGTAACCTAGCCGCGAGGAATCTAAACAGTGAAACATTAAAACCCTCCGCCGCCAACTAGCGTTTCGGAGCAGTACTGCAGAGCAACCAAGACCTGAACGCAGAAGTATAAATGCTCACAACGGCTTTGCCTACGTGCGTAGCCAACGTCGTACACTAAGGCGTACCCTCGACGCAGAAGTATAAATTGGCCTTAATGCTGAAAATGTGATTCCCGACATGAGCATTAGGTCAATGTGGTACAGTAACATACCTCCATTACTCCAGGGGGCGGTAGTTACTTTCAAAAGTTACATTCAAACCTTGGGCCCTATTTTAACGATCTGAAACGCAAGTGTTAAAGCGCAAGTAACTTTGTGGGCGGGATCCCGGCGCTGTTGCTATTTAACCGGCGGGATAAATGCCTCTTGCGCCTGCGCGCAAATCTAAAAGGGGTTGGTCTGAAGTAGCTTCATTATTCATAGGTGTGGTTTGGGCGTAACAGGAAACAAACCAATAAGAGCGTCATATCACATTCCCTTTAAGAGTGTGATGAACGAGGTGCGCTTGTTTTGTGGTGCAATACTATTATAACGGCGCATTTACCGGCACGCTTCAATCGGTTCACAGCCGAGGAGATCGATGTTCTCGTCAGGGCCGTGAAAGAAAGAGAAGTGACATTGGGGATGAGACAAACCCACCCAAATTAGCTTCGGTTAAACATGCATATGATAATTTGGGTAAATGTGTAAGCTTTATGCCTATTTTTCCCATCTTCATGGACACAACAATGATTTCCCTCATGTTTATATATTTTTCCTTATAATAATGTATCATTTGCAAAAAGTAAAATGCATCTGTGTAGATGGGAGAATCATCTACAGTTGTATGCGCGTTGTTCACACTCTGTATTATGGCCAAGCATGCGCACTTAAAATAGCATCTGAATGTACGCGCAACGCGCCACTGACTTTAGACCAGGTTTTTTCTGGTCATTGGCGCAACTGTTTTCTGGAACTGCAAAATAGCACCAGTGATTGTTTGTGCCGACACACGCCTCCTTTTTGCGCCGACCCGCCAGGGAGCGCAAGTTAATTTCCTACCGATGTGCGTCTGTGGAGAGAAAAAAGCCTGCTTTGCGCAAGTGCAAAATAGGAATGATAAATGCGTCAGTGAATAAAGTCATTTGCGCCGGGTGCAAGATAGAGCCCCTTGTGTGGTTTTTGTCATTCAAGTAAATTGCTCTAAACATTTCTAATTCAAATTTCTTGCTTTGTAATATTCTCATAAAACAGTTGCTCTGCACTGACAGTAGTGAAATCTGCAAACGAATACTGTTGTGAAATCTGTAAAAGACAGTTATGCTAATACCATTTCTGCAGCCTTTGTGTATAGCTAAGCATCTGTATTCAAATTCTTGCATAGCATACAGTGAAATTGATTTGCATGCACTGTCTGATTTGTTTGAGCTCTTGCAAACATAGTAAATAAAAAAGTGCTGGATGCAATTTATTTATAGCTACTGTTCAATTCACCACCTTTGGGGCCACAGGCTTCCACAATTGTACATACTTTACTAATATCAGATATTGCAAGGCAAATAAAGTTGAGTTTTATGAAAAAGGCCATACCAATAATAAGCCTAATTCACACAGAAAGAGCAATGTTTGTGCAGAACAAAATTACAATGACAATTTAAATACGGCACATCACATTTATTGTTCTGCCTGGTTAAAGTGATTGTTCACTTTGAATTTATTTTTTGGTATGTTTTAGCTTACCTCAAGGGCATCCAAGAAATATGTGTCTTTGTTTCCGCAGTAGTTTCAATTTTGATATTTTTAGGTCAAACCGTTTGTGTCTATCAGTCATATAATGGATGTCTATGGTCACCACCTCACAGAGAAGTGCAAATTAAACATGATTTAATGACTCATAAATGTAAGTTGACATTGATGGCCTAAGACACAAAGCAACTGGTTTGTGTGAGAAAACTAACAGTATTTATATAGTTTGTACCTCTTGTAACCACAGCCACGTCCAAGTGATCTGAGGGCGTGGGCACTTTGTGGATGTGGTTACAAGAGGTAAAAACGATATAAATACTGTTCGTTTTCTCACACAAACCACTCATTTCGTTACTTAGGCCATCAATGTGTACTTACATTTACGAGTTATTAAATCATGTTTAATTTGGACTTTGGCTCTTTGAGGTGGTGACCATAGACCTCTATTATATGACTGACAGACAAGAACAGTTTGACCTAAAATATCAAAATTGAAAATACTGCGAAAACAAAGACAACTACATCTTGGATGACCTTGAGGTAAGGTAAGCTAAACCAAAAATTAATTTCAAGTGAACTATCCCTTTATGAGTGATTATTGAATAAGATACAGTGTTGCACTGAAATACCATGCATAAATGTGGCTAAACTGTTTACTGGATTCGCCCCATGCAAACACAATCATGGAGGACAGTCACCCACTACAGAACTGTTACATTGGCAAAGTTACCCTGTCTAGTTAATGTTGCCTAAAACTTACACACTGGTCAAAATACTTATCCAGTTGTACTGCATGAGCAAATCCTTTTACTTCAGAAATCTTGAATGTTTCAGTCTGTTTGACTATATCTCGGTTTACTAAGGAGGGAAATTCAGGACATTTCTACGGTGGCCGAGAGAGTTCACCGCGCTGCAACCTGATGAAGACGAATGCAATTACAAAAAAACGTCTGCAACTTTAAAAACGCGTGCAATTACAAAAAAAAAAACATCGCAAATTAAGAAAAATATCTTCATCAGTTCCACAACACACGTGTGCTCCAAGTACTCACAACACAATCAAATACAGAAACGCGCTGCAAACGTTCACAACACCACCAAATACAGAAACGCGCTGCAAATAAAACAGTCCACAACGGAAATGTTTCCGGGGAACCAAATAAGTGACGGACCCAACTGGGACTTGTTTTATTGCTCGTGAGCTTCCCTATGCCCTACTCCCTTCAAAGGGCAGACGGCAAAGCTCTTCAAGTGGGAATTTGGCGTGAGCATGACACCTAGTGTGTCATTAATGGAGCCGTTTGAAACTTGATGAAGGGAGCAACAACAGACAACTTAATGTAATTATTTTTACCTTGGATGTTCCTATGACAACGCAGCACTTTGTCCATCAGCTGTATAGCTGTTCTGACGACAGAAATATAATGATTAACATAACGGTTGCAAATAAATTATTTATTTTTTATTTTTACTTTATAAAAATCTGTTAAAATATCTGTTTTATATATCTGTATGTCAGTGCCATACATTACCTAACATTTTTAGGAAACTTTTCTTATGAAAATTTAAACATAAAATGAAACTATTTTTATAGTGTAACTGATGTATAGATTAATATCTTGCCTTCATGTTCTTCTAGATCTTTTTTTATTTATTTAGTTTAGTTTTCAGATCATTGTTCTTTTCTCATTTGTATTGTGATGACATTGAACATATTGTTAACACATGTTGTGTATTGTACACAAGTTGTATGTCATAATAATTTGAATCTCGGTGTTGTGCGGGGGAAAAGTCAAAAGAAATTAAATAAAACAAAGTAGAAATTTGAGTAAGCAAGGAGTATAGAACTATAAAAAATATCATATTATAATATTATTTATATATACAATATTATTTTAATAGTATAGTTTATTTATAAAAAATATATATAGGCTTTGACTTCTTGTCAATAAAGTTTTTTTTGCTGTAAGCACGTCCTGTGGTTCCAGTCGGGTCCGTCACTTATTTGGTTCTCGGAAACATTTCCGTTGTGGTTATTTGCAGCGCGTTTCTGTATTTGGTGGTGTTGTGAACGTTTGCAGCGCGTTTCTGTATTTGGTTGTGTTGTGAGTACTTGGAGCACACGTGTGTTGTGGAACTGATGAAGATGTTTTTCTTAATTTGCGATGTTTTTTTTTTAATTTGCACGCGTTTTTAAAGTTGCAGACGTTTTTTTGTAATTGCATTCGTCTTCATCAGGTTGCAGCGCGGTGAGCTCTCTCGGCTATCGTACATTTCTGTATTGTGTGATCTTATGTGACAAATTAAAGGCGCTATCAAACTGGCAAACGTTCGTGGTATATAATGAGTGAGAATATATGGACTTTAAAAGTTTTAAAGAGTTTTTTGCATTTTAAAGCAAACTGATTATTTTAATGATTAAACAGTACTGTACTTTTATTTAGGTAACATGAAGTGTTTTTATTGTGTTTACAGTTTCATTCTAGTATTACATTTTTTACTTAAACCTCCACTCTAAGGGTGCTTTCACACCTGCCTCATTTAGTTCGGTCTGAATCGCACTAAAGTTTGTTTTTCCCTTTTTGGTGTGGTCCACCACTTACTGCAATTCGCACTCAGGTGGGCACCAAAAGCTGACCCAACAGACCCAACTGCCTAAACTGTTCATTTTTGGACTTAACCATCTGCCATAGTCATTCTTTAAATCATGTAATATTTTACCTAGCCTGGTAATACCAGACTCTGCTACTTCACTTTGCTTCGTAGACAGAGTCTGGAATGGCATAATAGAGAAGTGTTTTCTCTCTCGCTGAGGGGGCGCTTCTCTGAAGTTTAAAATCATTGGTTACCAGTAAGCCAATCAGATAAGTTTATTCATGACGTATTCTATGCGCCGTCACAGCCGCATCGAGACATTATGCATCGAACTCAATTCTATGATCGAACTTCCACTGTAAACAGGGAGCGGCACTTTTGTAAGGGCTGCAAAATGTGTGCCAACCGGGAATGAACAATTCACAAACTAGGTTATTTATGATTTACTGAGTTGCGGCCGCCCGCAGCGTCGACGACGAGTCATGACTGATTTAGCTTCCGCCGCCCCGCAACGCCGCGAGGGCGAGCCCGAAGCCCTGCTCTCGCGAGTCATGAATAGGAAGTTCATTTTACTGATTCTCTGAGTCATTCCATTTATTTAAGTGGCTTAATGTTATAATTTTAACAGCCAAATTCCCCGATCACATCCACCTACGCAATGTTGATCATATTCTGAATTAAGAAATCATAATGCAGTAAAAATGATTTACAGGGAACTTAAATAATCACTTTACCTTCCGAGTCTTACGTTCATTTGTCACGTGACATACGCACTGAACAGATCTTCATGAATCACATATCTGGGACTAATGCAGCAGGATGTCAAAACGAAATATGGTGGATTGTTGTTATTATTATGATAATAATAATATGATAATAAGAGGAGCGTTCACAGCCGAGAGACGACGTTCTTGTCATGGCCGTTAAAGACAAAGAAGTGATGTTGAATGGGGGTAAGTTATGTCCTTATAGTTATGCATATAGTTATGGCCAAACAGGTCTGATCCGTCATTACTACAATTAGCCTGAAAAAATTGGGTAGCCTAAAATGTCAAAGCTTGAAGTGTTAACATTTCTCCTTGTTATAATGATTTGCAAAAATAAAAATGGCTGCATCTGTGTTGATGAGAGAATCGCGTTGTGCAAGCTACATAATGGCCAAGCATGCTGGTTGTTGCTGGTATACGTTGCAAATAGAGGGGCGGCAAAATTGTTTTTAGCCTAGAGCGGCAGAAGTGCACGCGCCGGTCCTGGCTGTAAACACTTGATGATGCAAGCGAAATACCGGAGTGAACTGCTGTGCTGTTGTTTTGCTTCAATTTGAAAAACTCCAGAATGTTCTCCATAACAGGGCGAATTGCATCCCGTGTCTTGTTTCTCATTTCTGCGGTCGTTTCGGTTTTCAATTTCTCTAACCTACAATGTAAAACTCGGGGCTTAGCGTCTACATCACGGCTCTCAGCCCGCCCTCTGTTTGTTGATTGGCCGGCTGTTTTCAGGCTGGTGGAAAACTGAAAGATAGGCCGCTATCTCAGACTAACTACAGGAGCGAAATGAAATTAGCGGAAGTAGGAAGTCTGACGTAGTCAGGCTATATTTGACCTAAAGTGGAGTATAAAACTATGTAGTATATGATGACCAAAGATACAATCAGCCTGCGCAGTCGCCTCTACATGTCTGCTGGCATCTCCTCCTCTCTTGAGTTCCGTCTGGAATTTTCCTTGACGTCTTATTCTGACCAACGAAGAGCAGTTTAGGAAATACGTTCAAAGACACATCTGGCCAACGAGTGATGTGGATGTTGTTTAGTGATCTTGTCACTGAAAGTTACCAACTTCAGAACTAAAAAGGTAAACTCTTTCAGAATTCATTACAATTTTTCAATAGATTCTGAGAGATGTTTGAAGCTTTTTAATGCAAACCTGGACACACAATGTTGAGCATCTACATAAATTTAATGAATTGAAAGAGATTTATAGCCTCGGTAATTGGAGTTTACAGAGAAATAGTTGGGGCTTTGGGGACATTTAAATACAAGGTTGAATTGATTTGCCTTACTTCTTTATTATTATGCACCGCTGCATCAGTCCACCAATCATCTGATCTGTAAATTTTCAAATACACTGATTAGAGACTCTTCCATAGGCATTTTTACATTTGTGAAATTATCTGTGGTTAGAAGATGTTAAATTCAAATTATTAACAGCCGATAGCCTTGAAAAGTACTGACAACTCTGCAAATTTGAAGTTCCATTGAGATAGGAACGAGTTCATCATGTCACAAATGACTTTAACTCAAAAAGTTTGTGGCGAAGGGCATTCACAGGACCTTTTAGAGTAATTTCAACCCTTGTTCGACAGCACTTTGCCATTTCCCATTATGATGTACTTTTCAAACATGGAACAGTTTACCTCTGATAACCGCTTTCATTTCCTCATTCTGTTTGATCAGCCGTTTCTCTAATTTTCTCTGTCTCCAAGTGTTTTATGACCTTTGATAATCACAGTGTATTTAAACAAGGTTGTCTGGACGGCTCTCTCCTGATTAACACATCATCACATTGTTTTGTTAGGGTATAATTACAAATGTTCACGGCCGTGACACTGGAGTATGTCAAGTATTCAGATTGAAGAACTTGTTAGCTTTTCTAAAATAATAACCAAAAGGTTAACCCAAATATTTTTGCCTCACCAAAAAATAAGGAAAAAAAGCCCTTGACTCTTTGCGGGTGCTTAGACCACCACACACATTCCTCATTCCGTTAATAAATATTATCATGGTTTTTTTTTTACTTGTTTCATGACCTTGATGAAATGTAACTCCAAATCAGGAAAGTCTGGTCAGTGAATCAGATAGGACTCTTTTCATTTGGTTTGTAAATTGCTATAAAACTTATTGTGATATATATTCAGTTTTGCTGATAATTTACTTACCCCCATGTCATCCAAGATATCCATGTTTTCTTTCCTCAGTCGAAAGAAATTAAGATTTTTGATGAAAACATTCCAGGATTTTTCTCCATATAATGGACTTCAATGGGAACCAAACTGTTCAAGGTCCAAAAGACAGTTTCAGTGCAAACTGCAAACTTTTCAAATGGCTTTAAACAATTCCAGATGATGATTAAGGGTCTTATCAAGCGAAATGATCGCTCATTTAAAAAAAAAGAGTTTGTTTTATAAGCTCAAATGCTCGTCTTGCTCTGTTCTGTGATGCGCGTTCATGACTCTCCTGTTCAAACTCCTTTAACAAAATTAACGAATCTTTTTTGTGTCATTTGGTTCATTCAACGAACGAAATGAACGAGTTGACTCGGGAAAGATTCCAACAGGAGAGTCCCGAGAGCGCGCATCACGGAACAGAGCACGGCGACCAGAGCTTATAAATCTTAAAATTTGTCATCTTTTTATTAAATGAGCGATCGTTTCGCTTGATAAGACTCTTATTCATCATCTGGAATCGTTTAAAGCCCTTTGAACAGTTTGCACTGAAACTGTCTTTTGGACCTTGAACCGTTTGGTTCCCATTGAAGTCCATTATATGGAGAAAAACCTGGAATGTTTTCATCAAAAACCTTAATTTCTTTTCGACTGAAGAAAGAAAGACATGGACATCTTGGATGACATGGGGTGAGTAAATTACAGTATCAGCAAAAGTTTAAAAATGTGAACTACTCCTTTAAGTTTAAAAAAAAATTAATAAAAAAAACAATGTATTTCATGTCCATGTCGGACCAGACCACAAGTATTTTAAAACTGAACTAAAGTGTATGATTGTCACCTGTTATAATTATTATGAGTGGTAAATTAATGCTCACATAGTACTGTATCTCTGGCTTTCGAGTAGAGAAGTAGAGAATGCCAACCGTGTGCTTCTGAATCATTCATAAGAGCCTCTGTTCATCTGCAGTTTGTTAAATTTAATTAGAATTTACATGTTCACTGTAATCTCCAGCAGAATTGCTTTGGATCCCAAGGAAATTAAAGAAAAGAGCAAATTCAATATTTCCTTTTTCTTAGTGAAGTACAGGTATTTCTTTTCATCTACAATTGCTTAAGAACACAAGCATGACAGCGCTCAGTGATCAAAGAAAGCTCTTGAGGTGCATGATAACATGAGCATTAAATGTTATGACGTCTACACATTACGTCTTTTGCCAGAAAACCAAATACTGTTGGTGAGATGAAAGAAACGGCACAGTCAGCAAAGTGTATGTGTTTTGTTTGATTCGGCCTTTTAAATTATTACAGGAAGTTAAAGATTGAATTTAACATTGTTTGAATATTTGCTATAGTGTGAAAACACTGAGGTCAGAGTCTAAATGTTGCATTTAATGTACAGCATGTATAGCCTACTGTAATATCTAGGGGAACACTTTAGAATACTGCTTCCTTCGTTAATGAATAACTACACTAGAACCAATAAGTAATGTAATATTAACAATCTAGTTACTATTATTAACTAACAAGAAACTCTGATTAACGAACTAGTAAGTAATAGCACACAGATGAAAGTGTTCGTTCACTATTAACTAATCAATAACTACTATTTTCCCATGTTTCCCAGAGAACTACTGAAAAAGTTTATTAACAATCTAGTGACTACCATTACCTAAAAAAAAAAAAACTCTGATTAACAAACTAGTAAGTAATAGTGCGCAGATGAAAGTGTTACTACATACTTCTGTGGCAATTAGGCCTACTAATTATTTAGATCCGTATTATAAAGTGAAGACCATGGGAACTATAGTAATGTCTCAAGTGTTACTAAAGAAATTTTCTAAAAGTAGCCTATACTAAAGTTCACCAAAAATCTCAAACGCTTGAAATGACTTTAGTGTTTGGTTGCACAAATCATGATCATTTACACTTGAGTCATTACTAGTTAGTTCCCATCATGGTCTTCACATTACGGATCTAAAATAATTAGTAATTCCCAATGAAGTATCTAGTAACACTTTTATCTGTGCACTATTACTTACTAATTCATAATCAGAGTTTCTTCTCTAAAAAACGATTCGTTGGCTGAACAACCATTACTTATAAAAGTAAATGGATCAAACAAAAAATGATGTATTCATAACTTTTCAATGTTTACTTAACATATATAGTGTGTGTAACACAAAAATATAAGTTACTAGGTGCACTTAAATGTATTCATAAATGAAAAAAAACATAAGACATGTCAACTACTACAATAATTGCGTCAAAATTAAATAAATCGAGCATATCATTTTAAGTAACTATGAGCCACGTGATATGCAATTTCCCGTGATGCCTATCCAGACAAAAATTTAAGCCATTTTGTGAAACACGTGCTGAAGACGTTGAGAAGAGGTAAGCTTTTTTTATTTTATTTTTTACTTAATGTAGGCCTACACATGATTTATTGCATTTTTGGTCAAGAAATTTACTTTTAACTGAATTTCAGAATTGCTACGAATTTTGCATCAACAATTAGAATCATCTTACTTACGAATGTAAACGTTTGTTGTCTATGTAGAACTATGTTTGTAGTCTATGTAAACATGTGTTAATGGATGAAATAATGGGTGTTTTGCACGCGAGTATTTGAAGAGTGTGCTTCCATCGAATGAATCAAGTGTATTTATTCACAATATTAAAATATAATATTATAATAAAAACACAATATTTATTGTGTTTTTTCAAAATATATGACCATGATGTTGGCTCGTATGCATTAATGGTGTGTTAACACCGAATGCTAATTTAATTATTTTGCAATAGCAGATTTCATAGTCAATGCAAAGACGCGAAAACGCATCATCCGTGCCGGGCGTCGCGAATTGGGTGACCCGATTGCTGCGAACGTCTTCCTCAGTAGAAAGATTTGAACTCGAGCGGAAGATTCAAGCGTCTAACTAGACGTGTTTGACGGGTTCAGTGTGACCAATTCTGGACGGCGCTCTCTCCCCACTGATAGATTTTTTAGGCCTATTTTATTAAGAGTTGTTTTTGGGCGCGGTTAACCTAGGTGAGAGCGGGGCACAAAGTAACACTTTTTGACTTTGTCAATTTGTGTAAATCTACTTAGGGTTTAGAGTTTTTTTCCCTCACATTAATTTCCCACATGTCTAGCACAATTAACTTATGTGGTTTTGTTTTATTAATACAGTGTATAGCTACTTTTTCTTGATTTACCCTGAAAGAATGGAAGTGAAAAAGTGACAACATGCCCCATAGGTGGGGTAAATTGTAACATGTGAGGGGCACATTGTAACATCACCATATGACAGCTTAAAATGCTATCTGATCTGATCAAAAATATATACAAGTCAAACCAAAATATTTTCTTAATAAAATACAATTATTAACTTTTTCATATAAAATAACGGCATTTTTTAATAATTAAAAATAAACTAATTTTTGAGTTTGACAACAAACACATCGGAAAAAACAGCTATACAGCATAATTCAAAAACAAAATAATACTTAATAATTTCTGAGCATTGACTCTCAGTCTTTATTTACATGTTTCTCATGTTTTCTCAATAGAATTCATAAAAGTATAGAATATAATATCATATTTCTAATTGGGGCACATTGTAACACAGTGTTACAACATGCCCCAACTGCACAACTGTGATTTAAACCCTGCTAGTGTCTTCTGCTAGTTAGCAAAGCATGAAAGAACTAAATCAACGGTTAAACAACAGATTGGATATTAAAATAATATCAGATTTGTCTTATTTTAAATAAACACAAAAAATAGAGACGAAAAATTAACTTAAGTAAGAAATGCACTTTTGCTATGGTTAAATAAATGTTCAGTGATATCTTACAAAGATTTTGGAATTTTGGCGCATTTTTTCTCTATATAGTGTTGAAATGGCAACTAGTAAATATACCAAGTTTCGTCATGCCAGCATGTGTGGAAGTATTTAAAACAAGCGTGTTACAACTAGCCCCGTGTTGTGCCCCGCGCTCCCCTACTTTTGGTATCGTTTATACAAATATTAAATTCTAAAACACAACAGCTCCATGTTTACGATTTATCATTAAATAATGGCAATCTTGATTCAAGCACAATATTATTCCTAAATGACAGCGACAATTCAGTAAATTAAACCTTCAAAATTATTATCAAAATAAGTAAATACCCTTTAAACAAAAGTTTAGCTTCAAATAAAGATTGTAGATCTTTACTGTATTCCAGTAGTGTTAAAAAGTTTTTGAAGAGATTCGTTCAAAACCTCTGGACAGAAGTCATTAATTAACTGCAGTTTTGTTTAAATTAATAGATATTATTTAATAGACTCATTTTATATTTATTTATAGGCATTTAATAATGGACTAATTTGTTACATTTAATGTTTTTTTTTTATTGTTAAAAGATAAAAATTGTTATATTTTTTATTGTTATACTTTTTTAATATTTTTAAAAGAAGTCTCTACTGTCCACTAAGCCTTCATTTCTTTGATCCAAGAAAAACTGTAATATTGTGACTATTATTATTATATTTATTATTTTTAACAACTTTTTTTCTATTTGAATATATTTTAAGATGCAATTTAAAAGTTTTGGGTAAAAAATAAATAATAAAGTGAAATGCTTTATTGTGTGTGATTTGCATGTTTAATTTCTTTTAAGACATTGAATTATCTGGAGCAGTGCAGTAAGCAGACCAATAGCTGAAGATCTAAAATAAGTTAAAATGGTTGGTTCAACTGATTTAATTGTCTTATTTTTATATATAAATAAGCTTAAATGTTAAGTTAACAGAACTAAGATTTGTTTTGATCTCACATGGCCTGCACTGTGTTGGATTTACTTAAAAGATATATGCACCATTTTTGCATCATACTTTTAAGTAATCCCAACTTGGAATAATTTTACATAAAATAAACTTAAATATTTGAGTTCACGTAACATTCTTTACTTAAAAATATATGTAACGTGATGCATACATTTTTAAGTAAAGAATGTTGCGTGAACTCAAATAATTAAGTACATATAACAAAGATTTTCTTGTTAATTTTAAGTAAAATTATTCCAAGTTGGGATTACTTAAAGTATGACACAAAAATGGTGCATATATATTTTAAGTAAATCCAACACATCATTTTTAGATTGTTAATAAACGTTTTCAGTAGTTCTCTGGGAAGTATTAAAAAATAGTAGTTATTGATTAGTTAATAGTGAACTACCACTTTCATCTGTGCACTTACTTACTAGTTTGTTAATCTGATTTTCTTGTTAGTTAATAATAATATTGTGTTACTCATTGGTTCTTGTGTAGTTATTCATTAACGAAGGAACCATATTCTAAAGTGTTTCTAAATGTACATGTAGATAGTAATTATTTTACGTTGCAAATCCAAATGCTTATTTATTTAAAACATATATTTTGTCAGTTTGCATTAAATATGCTTTGAGTGGTAATGTCTATTGAACAGTATATAAGTAGTTTTAAACCAGGGGACCGGGGCCCACTAGGGGGCATCAGCAAACTTCCAAGGGGACCACATGATGACTTAAGTATTTACAGTAAATTAATAAATGTATTATACATATATTTTTATTAAATTAAGATGAAAAATGAGGGAAATCAAATGCATGGGTTTGACATGACAATATGATGATGTCAATTTTGGGTGAACTTTTAAAAACTGTTAGATCAGCTGTGCAGAGTTAACACAGTATTTCTTGTGACTCTCCAGTGTGTTCCTATTTCATACTATGCCAAAATTCACCATGTCAAAACTTAATACTACTCCCAAATGTGTCAAGCTGCCAAGTAATCTGATAGCAGCATATTATAATTCTTACAGTAATTTAATAATTTACCCACTTTATGAAGGAACAGTGTCTCTTGGATGGAACTATAACTAATCAGCTCTTTGTGTCTACCACTGGAACTTCATGTCTTCAGTGCTGTAATTTGAACAGATCAGGTGATTGGACGGCCCATCAGATATTCAGTTAAAGGATGTCATCTTGTCACCCAGATGGAGGCCTGCAGGGGTCTGTGTTGTCAGGTAAAATCCAGGCTCACTCTCTTCCTCCCCTGCAGCAGATTATGTCTGTTCTGTGCTTCACTACATGATGGACTGCTTCCGTCAGGATGTGTTTCCAAATGGAAATGTCTCTTTTTTTCATGCACTTTTTATTCTTTTTGTTGCTCAAAAAATCTAATTACATTTCCCATGAATTCACAGATAAGCTGTTATACATATGTATAGGAATAATTGAATTATTAGAAAAATAATGCACACCCTTGGCCATTCGTCTGGGAATATTTTTCAATAATTCAAAGGCCCAAAGTCAGTTATTATACTACAGTTATTATGTATAAATACAGTTGCCACCCCTTAAAACATTCTTCAGATCACAAAGCATATTTCAAAACTTTTCATGTTTTTGTCCTTCAAATGCACTTGTGTAGGACTACTTTCTTACGCATCTCATTAAGGCTCTGTTGCTTATTTCAAAATGTAATTTTAGAGCTAGTAACAGAGGCTTGAGTCATTGTTTGCAGACTAATGCAGTTATTATTAGAGGAGAGATTTAGCGTATGTGAATTACCTCTGTGTAGTCTGTGCGTCTCTTTGACTCTATAGCACAACTACGGTTATCTTCTCCAGACAAGACCAACACTGTTATTACCTCGCTAGTGAGATATGTCATGTAGCTTTTAAGTTGTCAAACTATTTTATTGACAAAATCATCAGAGCAGTCGTCAAACAACACGTTTTTGAGCCAGTGTGTGCCGATATTGTATGTGCACGTGTTTGAGTGGGAGAGAGAGAAAAGAGAGTACATGTTCTTTTACAAGAGGTTCTCTCGTATTGCGTAAGTTAGCTTACGCTACAGAAAAGATTAATCTTTTCGAGATTTAAGCCAAAAAAGTATCCTTAATTTTTGTATTCATTGTCAACCCAGTGCAGCAGCTAGCAGACCTAGAGCAGGCTGTCTAGACTGCCTTACGGCAACTGCAGCAGCCTACCTACCACTGAGCCCGGCGTGACGTCACGTCCAATGAAGGGCGCTCGCGCTCCTCATCACGTCTTAGCCCGCCGGAATGAGCGGAGGCTGTGTCCCTGATTTTCAGTCCGGACTTGAGACCGTTTTTCTATGGTCTCGGACTTGTCTCGGACTCGCTGGTACTTCGGACTCGGACTTGTCTCAGTCTCGGCCACTGGTCTTGCCAAATATGGCTTTTGGTCTCGACCAAGTCCAACATTTTTGTATGCGTGTTCATTTATCACTATTCTATCAGGGAAACGTTAACTTAGAAAATGCCAATATTAACCGATCAAGTACTCACTACAACGGAGCGTGTCTTCTCAGGCTGTTACTATAGTTACTGGGTGTTGCGCACAATTCTAAACATTGACAACGTCTTAAACTTGTCTTGGACTCGACAAAGGTGGTCTTGACTACAGCCCTACTTTAGACTCGTTTTTTTCTTCTGGTGAGTCGTGGAATTGTTTTCTGGAACTGCAAAATAGCACTAGGGAATGTTTGCGCCAAAACACGCTTCCTTTTTGCGTCGACCCGCCCAGGGAGCACAAGTTTATTTCCTAGTTTACCGACATGCGTCTGTGGAGGGAAAAGCCCGCTTTGCATGGGTGCAAAATAGGAATGATACATGCGTCTTCATACAAAGTAATTTGCGCCGGGTGCAAGATAGAGCCCAAAGAGTACATGGTTGTCTGTCTCACACCGATGGTGTTTTAAATGAAGAAAAGGGCCCAGTGTAGAAAAAGGGCCCAAGTGTAGAATCTCGGTGTCCACCCCTAAACACAAGCACAACACTTCCCATGTCACTCACAGAGCCCACTCTCAAAGCTGGCAAATGCCGCTTGACTGTTAAAAGTAGGAAATGTGCCCACGAGCCGTGTCCATGCCTACTCTCTGCAAGCTCTATCACACGGTCAAAACAGCCTCATATCGGTCAGGTTATTAATATGTCACGTGCCTGCTCACGTTTACTAACACACATCTCTCCCCAGGTGCCGCTTGCGCATCACAAGATTATCACGAAACGCTCCACGTCCTTAGCAATCGGGATCTCACATATGAGTGTAATTGCGTTCCCGCTTACAAGCGCTCACACTTACTAATAAACACCCCTCCCCAGGTGCCACTGACGCGGCTCTGGAGTTGTCACAAAACGTTTCCCATCCAAAGCAATCGGGGCATCATATATGAATATAAGTTCCGTACCCGCTCAAGATGGCTCACACTTATTATTAAACAGTTCGCCAAAGGCGCTTCTCGTGCATCACAAAGTGATCACAAAACACTCCCCATTCATAGCAATCGGGACATCATGTATAAAAACAGCCTGCCACCTCTGTCAGTGAGCCACTGTATTCAAGCACAGCACCTATACCTCCGGATTCTCGAGCCCACACAGTGCGGTGATCAGAACACGGAGGCCGTTCTGCCCCTAGCTACACGTATAAAAGTGTGGGAAGCAATTCCTAGGGTATCAGAATGGGTGCTATACACAATAATGCAGGGCTATTCACTACAGTTAGATCACTGTCCCCCACACTTTCGACCACAGATCGCGACAACAGTGAATGTGGAAGTAGCACATCTACTCCCCGCAGAAATAGCGAAGCTGCTGTTCAAAGGGGCCATAGAACTGGTCCCGCCTTCTCTGAGCCAGTCAGGCTTTTACAGACGTTATTTTCTCTTACCCAGGAAGGACGGACACTCTCCAAATCTCCAATTCTCTTGATAAACGAAATAGCAAGGAGAAATATAGGTTTTTAGGGTGAGGATGTTTTTCTGAAACCTCTTCAGTGGTCTCGAAGGCAGCCAAAGCCAGCCCTTTAAGTACAATAGCCAAATCCCAAGCCGGTGCTCTAGAGTGCAGTGCAGGTCTTAACTTCAGTGTACCACGGAGAAAACGAGTAATAAGAGGATCTCTCCCGATAGAAGTACCCCCCAGAGGTGTGTGGTAGGCTGATAAAGCCACAACGTAAACCTTAAGGGTGGAAGGAGATAACCTAGCAGAGAAACGTTCTTGCAAGAAATCAAGAACTGAACCAACAGGGCAGTTAACAGGATCTGAATGACGTTCACCACACCAGGTGGAGAATATTTTCCATTTCAATGCATAAAGTCTTCTCGTGGAAAGAGCTCTGGAATGGAGAATGGTCTCAACGACCTCAGTCGAGAGACCGGATTCTATGAGTCGGACCTCCTCAGAGGCCAGGCCCATAGTTTCCACAACTCCCGTCGAGGCTGAAATATCGTGCCCCCTGCCTGGGACAACAGGTCCCCCCTGAGCGGAATCTCCATGGGAGAGCCGTCCAGCAGAGACACTAAGTCCGAGAACAAAACTCGGGTCGGTACTAGTAGCAGACGAACCCCTTTCCCGGCAAACCCCAGGAGCATAGATATTGGGGGAAATGCGTACGGGTGCAGCCTCTGCCACACTTGCACCATTTCATCCAGACCGAGAGGAGCTGGGTGCATAAGAGAAAACCACACGGGACAATGGGTTGAATATGAAATGAATATGATGAATCTGATGTGAAAAAGGTCTACTTGAGCTTGACCAAACTTCTCCCACAGGAGCCACACCACCTCGGGGTGAAATCTCCACTTCCCGGGCCCAGCCCCTATTCTCGACAAAATATCCCACTCCCACATTCTGATGCTCCGGAATATATACTGCCCTGAAATGATAGCAATTTTTGGCGAGGAACCAATGTTTCTTCCACTTGAAGAGGCATTGCCGCGTGACCTTGATCTTGCGGAACTGATTCTCTCCTCAGAGAAAACCCCTTGGTCCTGAGCCACCACTGCAGGGGCCTCATGTACAAAATGCCAAAAGTAATTACGTTGGACGCAGCTGCCATGAGACCCAACAGTCTCTGAAACTGTTTTACAGCAAGTGACTTGCCTAGTTTCAAATTTTTTTTCCGGCTGTAAGAATCACTGAAATACGTGCAGGAGACAGACGTGCCTGCATTGTGGTCGAATCCCAAATTACACCTAAAAAAGTTGTCCTCTGAGCAGGGAGAAGCACACTCTTTTTCGTGTTGAGCCGCAACCCCAAACACTTTATGTGGGACAGAACGACATTTCAATGCTGAACTGCCAACTGCTCTGACTGAGCTAAAATCAACCAATTGTCGATGTAATTTAATACGTGAATGCCCTGGAGTCTCAAAGGAGCCAGAGCTGCATCCACGCATTTTGAATAGGTGTGGGTTGGTAAACCTAGGCCAAATGGAAGAACCCGATACTGGTATGCTTCACCCTCGAAAGCAAAGCTCAGGAACTTCCTGTGATGAGGATGGATAGATACATGGAAATACACACCCTTCAAGTCTATTGTGACAAACCAGTCCTTGGACTGTATCTGTGATACAATCTGTTTGAGTGTAAGCATTCTGAACTTGAGTTTCTGAACTCTGCTGTTTAAATGGCGCAGATCTAAAATAGGCTCAACCTTCCATCCTTCTTTGGAACAAGGAAGTAATGGCTGTAAAACCCTGACTCTGCTGGGAGGAGAAACCCTTTCTATAGCTTCTTTTTGAAGAAGTGTCAGTACTTCCTGCTCCATAACCAGAGCCTGCTGTGAGTCCACTACTGTAGAGAGGACCCCCTGAAATCTGTGTGGACGAGAACCGAACTGCATTATGTAACCCTTTTTTATTATGTGCAGGACCCATATAGAAATATTTGGCAGAAGTTTACACACTTCCAGAAATTCCAATAAGGGAACCAGTCTCTCGAGACTGGCCTCTGGATTTTATTTTAACAATCATTTCAGCGCCCTGAAGCGGCGAACTGGCAGGGAACAACTGAACTGACCATTTTCTAACCATCCTCAGAGGATTGCACGGGGATGCTGACACCTCGACCCTGAAACGGCGAACCGGCAGGGAACAACCGAAGTGGCAGCGCTGTGAATCTCCTCAGAGAATCGCCCCCAGAGGGCGCCAAGGAGGGACGGTTCCTCGTAATCATTCTTCCCTGGAAATTTAGGGGTTATGGAAATGATCTGATTGCATGTGCTTTACTTTTGAGCAGAACTTTACACTCCCATCTGCATTTTTTTTGGAATTGCGCTTCTCATGATAATTTGTCCCATTTAGTAAATCTGAGCAATGGACGATGGCAAAGATTATCTAAATGAAAAAATTAGAAGGGAATTAGCATGAACAATTAAATATTCATTATCAAGCAATATAATGAACTGAAACAAAGCTTTAACATCATTGAATCTGTTGCCCATTGTTTACAGGGAGATGCTGGATTGTGATGGATTGTGGATTGATTGCATTGGATTCTGGTATTGTGGCATTCATCCATAGAATGCCAGAAGAAGAAGAAGCTGCTCTCCAGATAATAAAAGACGTAATGGTCTATCCAGGTCAATGTGTCAGCCTGGAGACTCCACTAGAAGACTCATTGTTTTCCATTATACAGGGTAACAAGACAAGATCCATCCCTCACTCTAAATTTAATCTCAGATGGCATCTGTTACAGCTCTTCCTTGGACCAGGAATGCTGAGGACATCCTATCTGCAATCTTTTTGAAAGACGTTTCAAGACCGAAGGCTGAAAGATCAGGTATCAGCGAAGGGATGAGATGATTTACACATGACTGGGCAATACATTTTTTGAGGTGAGTCTGTGCTTTTGGAGGAAGACGATATTTATTGCAAGCATATTGCACCAGCAAATTTCTTTGACAAAAGGAGTGAAAAAGAAAAGTGAATGGTGCAATGGAGAATATATTTATAAAATTTTAAATATTTCAATTGAAATATAGATGGACTGACAAAGTAGGATCAAAATCAATGTAATGCAATAGATGGATGGATGGATGGATGGATGGATGGATGGATGGACGACACAGATAGACAGCTAGATAAAATCCACACACCTCGGTAATCTACCACTGGATCCACCTACCTGTTTGTCTTTGTTAATATCGTAATACCATTGAGCTGATCAGGGATTAGAGCGCATTCACCTGGGCTGGGCTGATGGGAAATGGGTATTTGAGGCTAAGCTGTGAACAAAACAGTGTGTTGCATCCTGCCCTGGTGCTTGAATGTAAGCCTGCATGCTGATACTTCAGCAATTTCCTCCCCATAAAAGCTAATGTTTTGTTCTCAACTTGACATGCCTGGACTTATTATAGGAAATATTTATACTAATAGGGACAGATGAAGGGCAAAGGCAATATGAGTGAATAAAAGCTTTATAGTGCTGTAAGAAAATTTGGAAAGGGACACACATTTATATAACTTGCACAGAACCAAGCTTTAATGAATGGTAAATACTTTAAAGTATTGGCTTCACTGTAATATACAGACTTGAATCGTCATGTATCATGTCCTGAGACGTTCTCAACTCATATCATTCCCTATACACCTAACCAATCTAATCTTAAAAATGTACAGGCATCCTAGATAAGGTATCTGCCATAACCAGGTGTTGGGGAAGCTACTCTGAAACTGTAGTTTGACAAGCTACAAGCTACTCGTAAGTTAAAGTAGTTAAACTACAGTCAAGCTACCCGTTTAGAAAGTAGTTAGCTACACTACAAGTTACTATCAAAAAGTAGCTAGCTACATAGAAACTACTTTTGCTTTTTTTGAGCAACGTATATTATAAATAACAGAATAAGTGTCTGAGGAATGTTTTAAGTAAATTATTTACAGTTTAAAACAAGGTAATGCAATTATGATTTCAAAGAGTATTGTTTTATTACACACAACACTAAAATATCTCAGACTGTTTGTCAAAATTGCAACAAATAGCCTACAACATTGCAAGAACGAAATATACATCCAACGTAAATTGCATGTAGAACATTTTCTCAAAAATACTGATTGAACTTCTGATTGGACAAATAAGGCCATGGGAATTAACACTAGTTGTTTCTCTATCCTCCAAATCTTCCGTCACGTCTTGCTATATAATCATAATATGGGTGTGTCAACCCACTTCTGTACGTTCAGTGAACCGTTAGCCACAAGATGTGTGATTAAACAACAGGTGGCAGTAATGGCAAAAAAATTTGTTTGTAATCTAACAAGAAGAAGAATATCCTTGCATCGCGCAGATTCACACGGGCTCGACCGTGAGCTTAACAATGTAGCTTTTGCTCGCGCTACACCGCTACTTGCTGCAAAAAGTAGTTAGCTACTGGAAAAGCTACACTGTTTAAAAAGCAACTGAGCTACTGCCAAGCTACTGAAAAATGTAGTTAAGTTAGCTACGCTACTTGTAGTTAAACTACTCCCCAACACTGGCCATAACATTATCTCTACTAGTCATATGCTGTATGAATAAGCTATATGTCTGTAAAAGAGACTCCAACGGAACACACATTGATGAGTTTTCTGAAACTTAGCAAGGAAAATCAAGGGGTTATGATCTGTACACACCACCAGGTCTCCCCGTGCACTAGATAAACTTGTGGTGAACAGCCAAAACAGAACCAAAGCCTCTTTCTCAATGATGGAATACAATCTCTGAGGTTTTTTCAGCTTCTTAGAAAAATATACAAGGTCTATCAATACCAGACTCATGGCACGCTACCATGGCAAATCCCGAGCACCTGCATTAACTTTTGAAGAGTCTGTGGACTGGGAGGATTCCAAAATAACTCTTACTTTGGCTTGACTATGTATGATCTTTCCATGACCTACTTCATCCCCAAAATAAGTAACCAGGCCCTTTCCCAGCTCACATTTTGTAGATTGATAACCAGTCAAGGTCCATAAAGCCTTTGAAACAGTCATCACAAATCCTCCAAATGCTCTGACCATGAGGTGCTATATACTGTTGCCACATTTAAGAGGCCAGCAGTTATTATATTCATTAGTCACTGAAAGGTGACATGTGCATTTTTCATTCCAAAAGGGAGAACCTTAAAACAGTTTAGGGTGTCAGGTGTCACAAAGACAGAGATTTATTACTTAACCCTTTCACGCGGACGATCACACCAGTGTGATCAATCTTGGCTGGTCCCTGGAGTGTACGATCACACCGGTGTGATTAGAACGGTCAGTGCATCACGTGATCAACTGCTAAATTCAAACGCCCTTTCGCGCGCTGGCTGGCGCTGAGCCAGAGACGGATGCACTCAGTCCTGTTTACAGTCTATAGTCCTGTCATATCACAACTATTGAGTGTTTTCTACCACATAATGTTTATTTTAGGTTTCAGACATTTAAATACACGTAAGTACTAGCAAAACAATGATTTTGAGTTTGCAAAATACACACTGATGTCTAGGAAGCGGCAATTAATAATCCTTTCCATTATAATAAGATGACACGTTTTATTCATATCAGATACACATTGTGTAAGTAGCCTTACATTTGACACCATTCTTCTCCCAGTTCACCGGCCACTTACTTTCATGTATTTCAGTGAGAAGTGGGGGAATTGACGTTATAAAACAACAGATCCGATTCTCTGAACTGTAAAACAAACTACACTCAAAAAAAAAAAATAACTTGAAAGGTTGTGCACTTTACATAATATATTTATATTTAGCTTACTTATAATAATTGTGTTTTTTGACTTGAAATGTTTTTTTCTATTAAGGTCTATGTAATTATGTCTCAACTTAACAGTACAAAATCCTAACGTGTTGTCTAAACACAAACCATTTATGTTAAGTAAAAAATTCTTACATCCAGACTGTGGCATATAGTGCAAGTCAACTGCCATTTTGCCCGAACTTAATTTGGTTGTGTTCAATCTGCTTAAATATATGTACAATTTAAGTTTACTTAATCCGTTTGTGTTTGCTTACATGATTGATTTGTGTTGCATTAATTGAAACTGGGTGGTGCTTGTTAGTTCCCAGCATGCTTTGTGTATGGTTGAATTAAGAGAGGGGTACATGTTAAAATTAAGTGTTATTTTATGTGTTTTTAAGAAAATAAGAAAAGGGGAAGACTTGGTAGTGCGTAATTGTGTTTAATGTTAAACTACATTGCAATTATTGAACCATTTAAATTACAGTGGGTTACCATTGTGGATAAGAGTAAATGATTTGGTTGGTTTGAAGACTGAATTAATAGTATTTACATCATTTGCTTTGGCAGATGAAGCAAGTAAATCTTCTTATTTGAGATGCTCAAACTTGCTATTGATAGTTAATAGATGACTCTAGGCTAGAAATTGATTGTTTGACACTAAAAAAATATATAGCATTGGATGAATGAATAAATGAATTTGAATACCAGAATCAAAAATGGGACCTTTTTTTAAATTCACTGACACTATTTAATTTAGCTGTGCCCAACCATAGTAAATAAGTTGAATAAACCTTAATGAATTAAGTTGACCCAACGTAAGTACATTAAATTGGAATAACATAATTGCATAATGCTGAAATAAAGCAAGTTAATCATGTGGAAATCCTTTCCATGATTTTTTATGTTCATTCAAAGAGTTATTTTTTTTTGTGTAAAATGGCGCCGCCCAATGTGCATACAGCTCAACTAATGTGATCTTTATAAAGATGTTTAAACAAGCTTCCTCTGGATTCCAATATTAGGAATGCCTGGTTAAAATTTGTTTTTAATGACGTTCCAGCAGATGAGTGTAAAACATTATCCGTATGTTCACTTCATTTCACCGAGGATTGTTTTGTCAACAATTCAAGACTGGATTTGCAGACCGATTAAGAGAAAAGAACGGTGATGTGCCATCTATATTGGATCTGACAGGAATTGTGCAACACACGGACTCTGGGTCGAACATGTATGGGCGAATCCGGTTGCCATTTGACAACATTGGACGTTTTCCCTCACGTGCACCGACGGGTGAGTTAAACTCATTATAATATAAGAGGGAGAAATGAAGACGACACAGATATGCATTTTGTGTATGACCTAGAAGTATTTATTCAGCGATCGGCGGTTAAAGTTAATCTGTACGGAACATCGTTGTACGGAACATGATTAGTCTACTTTACCTTCTATATTGGATCCAACAGGAGTGGTGCAACACACTTATGTGAGTAATATTTTTATTTTAGAAATAATAATCTACTCGGCTAGCATTGCATTGTTACAGATTGTTTGATATCTAATAATTATGTGTATGTGTCTACAAGTATCCGTTGTATTCGAGGCATGGGCGTCAGTTTCGTTTGAAATGTGCTGGGGACAGAGACGTATTCGGATGGGCATTTTCAAAAGTGCTGGGTACAATGACGCATTCATTCTTTTTTCTCTTTCAAGTAGGTCATGTTTTGAAAGACGATGTGCTGTAGCTTCCTGACGTACATAAATAAAAAATAAGCACAATGTCCTAGTATAGTGAGTATACACTGTATATACGCCCTTTATTGCATGTGTACAGTGATGGTCCAGAGGTAGATTTTTTGCCTAGCGTGTCGGAACTGGGAGGTTCGAGGTTCTAATCCGCACTCGTATAGTTTTTTTTTCCAAAACCAATAATGTTTATCAGTGGTTAAATTGATATAATATTTATCAGTGGTTGTATATGTTTTGATGAGGGAAAAGATATACGAGAGCGGAATAGAACCCATGAGAAACAGGGACACGTTGGTTTGTGTGCATTTTGATATGTGATTTCACCGGAACGAATCTTCCGCAATGGATTGAAGTGCGTTTCCAAGAGAAGACAACACATTTCAGTGCTAGATCGCCAAATGAAATGCTGTTAACTGGAGATGTTTTATTTGTATTGGTACATCTGTGTCGCGAGATGTTTCAAAAAGTGGTGGGGACAAAATCGACCCTGGCAAAAAGTGGTGGGGACATGTCCCACCCATCCCTCTCGTAAATTACGCCTATGATTCGGGATCGGACTCTGGGTCGAACATGTATGGGCGAATCATTCCAGTTGCCATTTTACAACAGTGGTTTTCAAAACAAATTCCCCCACGTGCACCGAACGAATCCGACGACAGAGTTGAAGCTCATTATAATATGCAAAACTGTTATCCACTCACAGCAGTGGGCGTTTACTTCCTAGTCTTCAATGCGAAATGCCCATAAAATCCTGAGCATTTTTCAAAAATGCTGAAAACTAGGGGAAGAAAATAGCCCAAAACTTATTCATTTTTATGTTTTTGAATGTAAAAACCAAGCGAACGTCATAAGCTGACCTCAGACAACAAAACAAAAACATTTAAAAAGCCAGTTCATGACCCCTTTAAAGTGACAAGTTCTAAATAACGGTCGCCTTGAAAAACTCCCGCTGGGGGGTCAGTTAGAATTTTTTAAACTTACGTGTGAAAGGGTTAAAGACACCTGCCCATACCATTTTAACCTCTGCCTCAGCAATTCAATTAATGGAGTCTTCTAGTTATGGTATGGGAAGAGCATCAGTTTTTAGCTTCAGAACCAGAGGAGTGAGCTCCACTCACTCTGTCATTAATCAAACCACTGTTCAGAAATCAAATTGTCAAGTGAACGCAAACAAAAGCTTTGTGAAATCACAATTTGCTCTACCAATCTTCTGTAGGTGGGCAATCAGGGTTCACAATGTTCACCTTAAACCCCCATCAAGCCAGTGTATGCCTTCTGGCATATATTTATTCTCTGCCTAAGAGACAGCAGTTTCTCACAATGTAGTTAACCCTGGGTCCTTTCTCTGAGCCTCAACAAGGTCATCCGTACTGAAATTCTTCCTACTCACCTCTCAAAATAAGTAGGAGAAGAAGGTGTTACCTAGGCTAACGGGACTCCTTTAGGCTGATGGGCCCCATCTACTGCCACTCCATGTCCTGTTCCCTGTTCAGACTCTAAAGCCACCTGTTGAAACTGTAAGCGGGTAACCCTTTCTAACACCACCAGGGTTAGGACTTTGCAAGGGGCTGAGGTAACAATGGGAGAATTAAAGCCTGATTCCCTGCTAAGTCATTTCCCAGCTGCAGACCAACACCTTTAACAAGCTCTCACAACAACATTTCCTGTGACCAAACTAACACCCTCAGCAACAGAAACAATATCCACAGAGATTAAACTCTGAGAAACAGGTGATTCTGTCCTTTACATAGTCTACACAGATCCACTGTTCTAAAGACTGCAGCTGCTAGCAATGCTAGCCTAGCATGCCATGAATCCCCAACATTCCACCTGCATCTCAGTTAACCAATACGTGCTCAACTTTCTGTCACTAAATACAGATGATTTTAGAGCAGATTACCTTGTTCTTAATTGCAATCAGTAAATAATTGTTCTAGGAGGTGTAAGTGTAACTCTTGAAAGTAAGAATTATGACACGTTGTGTAGCATGTGTAATCAACACATTTCAATCAGTGTTTCTCAAGCCATCTTAATTAAAAGTTTAACTAGAACCTTGGGCCCCTACAGCCATAAATAAGGAGCCACCAGGAACCTTAATTCCACACGTAGAAGCAGTAGATTCTCTGACCTCCACGTGGTCTTATAAAAGATCCAATGTCACCCGCTCTTTCACTGAGTGAGAGGGAATGAGTTTGGTTGCAGTAATTTCTTGAAAGTTGACAAGTTTATTGTGTTGTGATCTTGTGTGGCCTGACAGATGAAATGACACAGAGGCTGTAAAGCACCCCTGTGGAGGCTTTCTGCTCACCTTGTTAAGGTTCGAGCTGAACGAGAATAGGCTGCATCTTCAGGTGCGGCCGTCCCGCAACCTCCCATGTTCTCTAACCTTTGACAAATCATCAAGTGTGACATATGGTGAATCCTGTCTAGAAATGAAATGAATGCTTTTATGAGAGCTTTTCCAATAACTGTTGTACATTCGGCTTTGATGAAAGTGAGACGGTTGTACTTCATATAAAAAAACACAGTTTTTACATTGGTGGTTTAGAATGAAATGCACATAATACATTAAGTTTAAATGTATGTAACTCTTTCCTCCCTATTGATGGAAATTTCCGCCATTTGTGAGACAACACCACCCTGTTCTCAAAACACTCCTTCCTGGTTGTCACAAGTTTCGGAAAGTTTTTTTTTTTTTTTTTTCGAGTATGGGCACGTATGACGTCAGGAATTTCCTTATACAATCCTAAAGGCACTTCTCTTGGAAGGGTGCACGCGCAGGTGTAGAACGATAGCCGTAACCTATGCCCATCAAAGCGCTGTGCATTGGCTACGTTGCAATATGTTACAAAAAAAGTGTGTTTTCGGTTGCCAAGGCAAGACAACACTGCACAGATTCCCAAAGAATCAAGCGTTAAGGGACCAGTGGATGGAGTTTTTTTTTTCCAGAACATTAACACAGTTGTGCAAGTGTTCTTGTTTGTTCCATGCATTTCGAGGATGATTTTTTTTATAAACAAGGCCCAGTTCGAAGCCGGATTTGCTAATCGTTTAGTTCTCAAGGATGGAGCAGTCCCAAAACTAAAGGTTAACAGTCTTGCATTGGAACCGCAGGCGGTGAGAGAACTGCTTCAAATGTCTGTGTGTCGATCCAGCGCAGTCTCATCCCAAGACGTCCGGATTATAAGGCACACTGTCGTTTTTTGAGAAGATTAAAGACTTTTAAGTGCACCTTATTGTGCAGAAAATACAGTTATTGAAAAGCGTATGTACAGGGCAGATCTTCCTCTGCTTGTAAACAGAAAGTTTTGCGCTTCCAGCTATATCAGCACATCATCTTATACGGTAATACACATCATCATCTTGGCGGTAATAGTCCTAAGCGGTGAGCAGCCGGTAACAAGAAGTAGTCGAAGAAGAACGTCCTCATCTCAGTTCTCACGCTTGCGCCCATAAGGAAGTAATGGAATAGTCGAATAAAGTCGTTATTTATTTATTTTTTCGCACAAAAAGTAGTCTTGTCACTTGATAAACTTATAATTGAGCCACTGTAGGCACATGGAATATTTAAACATTTTCTTTAATGACTTTATGGGCTGTCAAGAGCCAGTCCCTTAGGCAGTCTATGGAGTAAGTAAGTAAAGTAAATAAAGTAATTTGTTTAGGTGGCTACTGTAGGTGTCTGTTGTAAAACCAAATCATGTCTTCATAAACCACGAGTAGACACACACAAATGTTCTAAAACTCTCGCATGACATGGTGTTCTAAAACCCAGCACTCAAGTTATTGTTAGTGATTATTTAGCTCCGCCCACACGGCACGCCTCCACCCGCTTGGCTTTTTCCAGAAAGATTCGGTACAGCCTATCTTTCTTTTATAAATATAATAAAACTCAAGAGTTTTTGGAGATATGATGGATGCAATATTACTCTATAGGTACTCATGAGATCTGACTGAAACTGAGTGTTTTTACCCCTCCCTTTAACCAATTTTGCCCGGCTTTCCGTATTTTCACTGTTACGCATTAGGGGGCGCTTTTACACATCTCCTGAAAGATTACTGACTCTCCTGATCAAAACACATGCGAAGGAGATGCAGAAACAAGCGATCCAATATGTAAGCATCTGTATATGTAAAATAATGCAATCACCAACATTAAACAGCATATATATCAAAATATATTCGGCCTGATGTTACCGAATGAAATGTCGACCCAGGATGAGCTATAGAACTGTGAAAGTTTGGGGGTGTTAATGAACTCAATCTTGTCCTTCTATATTTTGAGCATCTTTCTGAATCCAATCTGGATGTAGTCTTTGAGAATTATTATTCTCACACTTATTTTTTGTTAAAAACAATTATGCATTAAAGGTACAATATGTATTAAATTATCCAAAAACCATTTGCACAGTGTTATATATTTAATTCAATTGTGTACTTACATTAATATAAATATTTCAAAGAATTTGTACATTTGCCCACTTGACGCCTTGCAGTAATGTAATATCTGCATTATCCCTGGTTTCCGCTTTTACTGCCATAGTAACCGTGGCAACAGATGTAAACAACTGCGTAACATCTAGCAGCATGTTTTTGTTGTTTCGTTCAAATATAATGAATCATGGCAAGGAGACTTAAGAAAAATAAAACGAGGATCAATATTGGGGTGGTGTTTTTAAGATGCCGGGAGCTTCGTGACAAACTTCGAGTAGACATAGACACCGCTCTTGCATGTACTTTATTAGACAGGAGAGCAAATGTACATAAACAAATCATTGTAATATAGCTCAACATTATAAAAAAAGTTAGAATATGATCAGTATAATATTCTAATGTTGATCTAGCTAACTACTAGTCTCACACAGCCATCAAACTAAACACATAGATTAACATTGTAAAAAGTGAAAAAGCGCTGTGTTACCTTACAATTTTAATTCGTAAAATGAATATCTGAACAAGTGACATGCTCAGATATTTATATAACAAAATATTGTGGGGCCATACATTTTTTCTTTAATGATCAAAACCACTGTCAGTGTCTGGCAACTTAAAAAGTTCAGTATGCTAGAATGTATTATTTATTTATTTATTTATTGTGTATGTCCAAAACAAAATTTTCTGCAAAATAATGCATTTCTCATGAGAAACACAGGTTTTTCAGGTTTTACTGTTGTGGGGTTCTCTCCATATTTACGATTCTTTGCAGCCTTTAGCCACTGCCTATACACTGTTATCTAATCAATAAAATTGTGGCAATAGATTACAAGCAATATTATTAATTAAATTGAACAAATTACAATTGAGTAATAATGAATCAAATTATTCCTTAAAAGTTAACCATTTAAAATGAGTAAAGTTTACACCAAAAAAAAATAAACAAAAATATCTGAATAACAGACAGATGTCAAAGATTAATTAAGAACTCTTTATTTTATATTGCCAACATTGAAGAGACCTGATGTTAACAAGCAGAATCACTGAAGGAGAAACCTAAAACAAACACCGATCACCATAAAGGTGACTTAAATGTAATTTTTTTGTAAGTTTTACTTATTTTAAATGGTTTACTTTTAAGAAATAAATTTGAATAATTATTATTAAATTCAAATTTGTTCAGTTGAATTAATAATATTGCTTGTAATCTGTTGCCCCATTTTTTATTTTATTTATTTTTTTTTTTTGATTAGATAAAGCACATTCATTTTTACAGTGAATGTGCTGAATCCTTCTCTTGAAATAACTCACTCCCACTAAACTTTTACTATTTGAATTGTTATCTTGCTCCGGAAACAACATCAAGTTGACATTATTGTGACAAAAAGTTTGCCAAGAAGTATTTTCTGCTCAAGCAAGGCAGTATTTGACTCGGGTCAGGTCAATAGGAGAAGACTGGGAGTGGCCTTGGACAGGAAATTACATCTTTAATAAAATTATATATTAATGTGATTATAGACAAGCTTTGTGGAATAAATAAGCATTACTGTGTTCTGTGTATGAATTTGTTTGATTGACGGATGGTGGTTAACAGGGTGCGTTTATATCTCTTAATGCAAGCCTATGGCATTTTTATGAGGCTGAGAGCCGTTATACTAAACTGAATGTACTTTGTCTGAAAAAGGGCGGGAGGTAATGGGCTGGTGCAAGCCCTTGATGGAAATATTTCAGAATAATGGCTTTTAAAGGGAAGATTTACAGTGTGCCAAAATGGATCAGATATTTGGCACAAATACTTTTCCTTGAATGAATGTCAGCACTTTTCTCTGTGGCACGTCCATTGAGCAATAAAAAAAGTTAAAAAATAATAAAAATAAATACATAATTTTCAGGAACAATATTTCTACCCTTTGTTTAAAAGATTATAATGCAAGAGCAACTTTCTGTAGTTGCTGATCTATCCATCCATCCATCCATCCATCCATTCATACATACATACATACATACATACATACATAGGCTATAGGCTAATAATATCAAATAACATAGCAAGTGTTGAGAGTTAGGAATATCCTACGTTTGTAAATTAAATCTTATTAACAAAAAAATTGGGACCATTGTAATCCAAACCAAATTTTTTTTAACATATCTTTGTTGTTGATGTTGTGTTATTGCTTTGGTGCAATTTTCACAGGGTGAATATTTTCAAAACTCTTCTTCAAAAATCCACTTGTAACACATTATTCTTTCAAAACCTGATCCCATGCTTTTGTTATGCAAATTTTCAGTCCACATAATCAGTGTTTCAAGATTATTGTAATATGAAATTAGACAATTTGGTTTAATCAATGGGTAACACTTCACAATAACAGTATGAATAATCATGTACTAATAGCTAATTAATAATAACTTTACTATGAACTAATGACGAGTTAAGACATAATGAAATGTTTGAAAAAAAAAGCAATTTGATGATCTGTTGTGAGTATTAGTATAATATTAATATTAGTTTTATGAGTTTTGAAAATGTACTACACACAAGTGTTTTTTAATGTGAGTTAACTTGTTCAACCTGACCTCTGGTTGAGTAGGGATTTATTGTAATTTGCTCTCACAGATTTTGCCCTTATTGTTAAATATCCCCAATTTTAAAAAGTAAAAAGGGAGAACCTTAACTATAAAACAAGATTCCTTAAATGTCAAGTTAAATCATTTATATAGCACTATTGTTTAGTGCGAGAGTTTTGCAAAGCAGATTGACAGGGAAACAACACAATTAATAATGTAAACTTCGTCAAATATGTGACACATTATAATTCCACTGTATAGCAGCCTAATAGTGTCATTATTCAGATCAAGTCAGTTCAGTGTTGCATTTAGCATACCGTAACATACCATTAAGATTCAATGCAAAACATCTTTCACTATTTCCATAAACACATCATTTATGTGATGTAATGCAGATTGGATTTCAGCAGTGATTCAAGGGTTCATCCATCCATCCATCCACCCATCTTCTTCCGCTTATCCAGGGCTGGGTCGCGGGGGCAGCAGTCTAAGCAGAGATGCCCAGACTTCCCTCTCCCTAGACACTTCCTCCAGCTCTTCCGGGGGACACCGAGGCGTTCCCAGACCAGCCGGGAGACATAGTCTCTCCAGCGTGTCCTTGGTCTTCCCGGGTCTCCACCCAGTGGGAAGTGCCCGGAACACCTCCCCGGGAAGATGTTCAGTTGCCCGAGCCACCTCAGCTGACCCCTCTCAATGTGGATGAGCAGCGGCACAACTCTGAGCTCCTCCCGAGTGACTGAGCTTCTCACCCTATCTCTAAGGGAGCCCAGCCACCCTGCGGAGAAAGCTCATTTCGGCCGCCTGTATCCGGGATCTTGTCCTTTCGGTCATGACCCAAAGCTCATGACCATAGTTGAGAGTAGGAACGTAGATTGACTGGTAAATCGAGAGCTTTGCCTCACGGCTCAGCTCCCTTTTTACCACAACAGATCAGTACATCGACCGCATTACTGTAGAAGCTGCACTGATCTATTTGTCAATCTCCCGTTCCATCCTTCCCTCACTTGTGAACAAGACCCCAAGATACTAAAACTCCTCCACTTGAGGAAGGATCTCTGGTTACACTTTATTTCGATAGTCACTTTAGACATTCTACTAACTATAAGTAACTTTTCAACTACATGTCAACTAAGTGTCATTAGAGTATTAGTAGGCTGTAGTAGACTGTAAGTAGACTGTTAGGTTAGGTGTTAGGGTTCAGGTTAGGAAAACAAGTGAAGAGTTCTAATACTCGATGATAGTTAGTTGACATGTAGTGGCAAAGTTACTTAGAGTTAGTTGAATGTCTAAAGTGGAGTATCAAAATAAAGTGTTACCGGATCTCTCCACCAACCTGAAGTGAGCAAGCCACCCTTTTCCGAACTGAGGACCATGGCGTCGGATTTGGAGGTGCTGATTCTCATCCCAGCCGCTTCACACTCGGCTCCAAACCGTCCCAGTGCACAATGCATTCTCACCCCTAGGCGTCACCTTTTGACCATGCTTCAATATTCGACGCTTTAGGCACCCTTCAGCGTCAGTTACATGACGCAATCCTACGGCGTCATCTAACTGACGCATCAGTGAGATGACGCGGGTAGGTTTAGGTCTGGGGTAGGGTTTACACGTGATCCTGGGGCGTCATCTAAGCTGTGGTGCCTAAAGCGTCAGATATTTAAGCTTGGTCAAAATGCTTCCCAAGCCGTCAGTTAGGTGACGCCTTGGTGATGAGAATGGGTTGCAGTGCATGCTGAAGGTCCTGGTGTGAAGGGGCCAACATTACAACATCATCCGCAAACAGCAGAGACGAAATCGCGTGGTCCCCAAACCTGACACCCTCGGACCCTGGCTGCAGCACTAGAAATTCTGTCCGTAAAAATTATAAACAGAACCGGTGACAGGGGCAGCCCTGCCAGAGTCCATCATGCACCGGGAAGAAGTCTGACTTACTAACGGCAAAGTGAACCAAGCTCCTGCTTCGGTCATACAGGGACCGAACAGCCCTTAGCAAAGGACCCCGGACCCCATATTCCCGGAGCACCCTCCACAGGCCGCCTTGGGTATACAGTCAAATGGCCTCTCCAAATCCACAAAACACATGTGGACTGGTTGGGCAAACTCCTATGAACCCTCCAGCACCCTGTAGAGAGCTGGTCCAGTGTTCTACGGCCTGGACGAAAACCACACTGTGTTCAAGGGTTCAAATGATCTTAAAGGGGGGTTGACTGCGATTTCACTTTTTTTCATTTTAAATAGTGTGTAATGTTGCTGTTGGTGCATGAACAGTATCTGCAAAGTTGCAGCGCTGAAAGTTCAGTGCAAGCAGAGATATCGTCTTTTAAAAATCAGGAAGTATAATTGCCTACAAAAACGACTCGATTGGGACTACAGCTGGGTTATGGTACGTCACTAACCAACACATTTGCATCAACCCCTCCCTCCAGAATATGCAGGAAAGGGCATGCGCATATTTATGCGGTTCTGAGTGCAGTTGTGTTCACCCAGCTGTCAGGTCTTCTGTGTTTCGGGCTTCCCACGGACGCTATACTTCGACAAAAATGGATACAATTTATGTTTGATTATATTCCTGAAAGTGACGATCGTAATCTAGCTCTCTGTGCTGCGCATTTTACGAGAGACAGCTTCCAGAATCTCCATGAATTCAACACCGGATTCAACAAGAAACTGTTTCTAAAACATGAAGCAGTTCCAACTTTAAAACCAGAGTCAGCAGTTGTTGGGCCACAACCTGTAAGTAGGCCAAGACTTAATCATTTTAAATGTATATGCATGTATAATTCCCGACGTAGCGTTGTGTTTTATTTAATTTTTTCAAATGCCAGCGCTGGCTTTGTAGGCTTTATGGGCTACAAGTTAGGCTATTTTGTGTCTAAGAAAACGCGTACAAACATTATGGACCTGACTTTTGTATAAGTACTAATGTTGTAAATGTATTTTTCATGTATATTTGCTTTATGACTTTATTTTCGATTTGATCAAGAACGTAAACTTGCCAACGCTGTTGTGTTTAACATTAGTAGCCAGTCAGTTGCTATCGTTGCCAGTCAGAGGCTATTGTGTAAAACAAACGTGTATATCGTTAAAAAATGTAGCAAATTATCATTCAGAAACTTTTATTAAGAGCCATGTGTGGTGAGGTTCTGCTTGACTCGATTCATCACGGCTTCTCGGTCTGATTCTGCCTCACTGATACTGCACAGTCTCCACATCATTATTTATGTGTATTCACCGTCTATGGTATCCACCTTTGGCATGCCCGCCCGTATCGCCCGTAAAGGTAATGGGTGTTAACCTTCCGGACAACGTGAGCGACAGTTTAGCCAATCACAACACACCGGCCCAAACGAACCAATCAGAGCCCACTACGTGATTCTGAGGGAGTGTTTTCATAGAATCAGGAAGTGAACCGCTCGTTCAGGGGACAGAGGAGAGCGCAGCTTACAATAAAGGTGAAATTTATGAAAAATAAGACTTTTAAAAAAAGAAGAACCACGGATACATGTTATATTGCACCCATAAACACAGCCAACCCTCCCTTTAATCACTGATATTTACTTTCGATAATGTCATTAAAGGTGCATGCTGTAGTTTTTGTTTATGTTGCGCTTGCCATTATGACCGTTGTCTTGGACTGGATGCAGCATCATTTATTTCAGTTATTGATTCCATTGTTAACTATTTGCAGTCATCATCACTTGTGACTTCACATGATTTTAAACAGGTTTAATAAGCCATCGAGATTGATGCTATTTTATAAACATGCCTGAAAAGGTCATGCCTAACAATCTTTATCGGTGGGAAATTCGCTGTAAATAACAACCTGTCACGGCTTATTGCATAAGTAAAAGCATCTCAAAAATAACAACTCAATTTTATCAGCCAAAGTGCAGAAGGCGAATGGAATGGAGGGGCCCAGACAGAGTGCAATGAGAAGAGAGGGTATACGATACAAGGCTGGGCACTTAGACATAAATAATTGACAGGACAGAGTCAGTGCCACTGTTTTGCTGCATGGAAAGAGAAGAAGCCTGTCAGTTGTGACAGTGAGGTAAAAAGAGTGATAGAGGGGTCAGAGCAGAGTCTCCACAGAATCACTGGCTAGCCTGAATGTGCTTTACACACTTGTTTCAGAGACAACGGAGTACCAATTTGTCTCATTGTGATTTAAATAGTGAGTGAATAACTGACAATTCTTATATATTCTATGGAATATTTCAGTATTTATTATAAGTACTGCAATGTTTTATAGAAACAATAAGGATTGTCAGTTTAGATTTCATGGTGAATTTTATCTGTGCCAATTTTTTATTTATTTATTTTTTTGAGAAACCGTTTCATGTGTATACGTCACAATGGAAATTAAAGACTTCAGTTTCATGCTTACTGAATACAGTATAGTCCAATATGGTCTGATACGACTAATACAAATATTTCTATTTAATATAATTCATTTTTGACATTACACATTTTATAATACTTTTTTTGTACAATTACATAAACACTAAATCACATATTTCCTTCAAATAAATAAATTCATATTTAATATTTAAATATTTATGTAAACAAATGGTTTAAATTAGATTAATTAAAAAATGCTTTACAGCATAAAATTAATGCCAACATACATAGTTGCTTTTCACCAAACTGTATAATAAATTGGCTACATGAATTTTGTTTTCAAAATTTGTGTTTAATTCATTTTAATTCAATACTTCACATTTATTTTGAATGTATATTATGTTCACAAAATTATGATTCATTTAATGGACATTTGACACACAAAAAAACATTTTTAAGGGACATTTAAAGGAGAACTCTGGTCAATTTTAACATTGAGCTCATTGTACATTTGGAGTGCTGTCAGTACAGACAAAACGACAAAAATTGATGTTGCCTACACCATGTTATCCTCTTTTTAAAATTCGCTCCCTGTTGACTTAAATGGGGCATGTTCTAAACCTGCCTTTAGCCTCTTGAACATCCTTGATTTGTCATTACGAGTGCACAGCCATGTGGGTTGTGTTATTAAGAGTGACCACGGTCAGTCTGACTGCAGTAGATGTGAAAGATATGAATAAAAATGATGTTAATTCAGCCAACTCACATACCTCTATTTGCTTCCTGTTTTCGGTCGAAGCCCACAGTAGTTGATTGTTGAGTTCACACGTGCGATCATTGGTGAATATCATCTCAAATCTACCACTATGTGTGGTGTTCTGAGAATATCAGCTCAGATGGATAGTTCATCCTAATCAGATGTTGAACCCAAGGAGGAGGTTTGAGATGATATTTACTAATGATTCGCACAATGAGCTCAATGAGAAAATGAGCTCAGATGTTAAAATTGACTGGAGTTCTCCTTATCTTAAAAAAAAACAAAGACTTTAGAGTTCAGGACAAAACATTACTAGGTACAAATCAAAGATGTAGACGGTAGAACCAAATCTTTTTAAACCATCTGATTCATTTCCTCAGTTTCTTTCATATAGCATCCTCCATACCACAGCTTGAAGCATTGTTGTACAGACAGGTTTTTGGCCTCTTCCCAAGTTCTTTAGCTTATGGGTGTTCGCTCCAATGGTCAGGTGAATCAGGACGGAAGTTTGTCTGCGGTGACCTCGCCAGAGGAGAGAGCTGACCTCAGACTCTCATGCCACATGGCGCCTGCAAGTAAATCCACTCCACGTTCAACTGTAAAGGTAAAGAGAGGAGAGAAATGTTTATCACTGTCCAGAGAAAACTTGAAGACAAATTGACCAAGACCTGAGCTACTATCCATTACAGCTGTGTTTCTCTACCCTTTTGAACCCCCATAACCCTATCAGTATAATGTTTTATATGTATGGAAAAATGAATTTCTCAAAATGTAATTGTGTTGATTTAAAAATCAAGCATAATTCATTCAACATTATATATAGCATGCCTCTCATTTGTTTTGTGCATTGTTACTTTTTACATGAAACAAAGCTGTAGGCCTATGTGTTAGTTTATATAGTTATTTAGTTCAAGTTTAGTTTTAGTTATTTATAGTAGTTAAATATAGTTACTTATTCATGATACAGCACTTGCCTAGACAATGGCCAGAGAATATGTATGTGAGAATTTAGACATAGCTATAGCCTATTCAATCTTAGGTCTTACAACATAAACGTGAAAGCTCAGAAGAGACATGAAGCACAGATCGTTTAGACGAAATATGAGATAAACAATGGAAAATATATTAATATTTCACAGATTGAATGCTTTTGTGGACAAAAAAAGTGTGCTGTTTTTTAAAGGACGTTGGCCACTTTATCCAAGTGTGATTGCAGTCGCTAGTCTGTGAATGAGTGTAAACAATTTGATATCTTTTTGTACATTTACTTCCCCTGGCAAAATGTGATGTAAGTCTTTGTTTATGTTTTATGTTATACTCGCAATATTGGAAACTGCACAATGCATTTTATTTTATAATGGAGAGGAATGTTCATATAAACTGTGCAATTGTTGAATTAAAAAAAAAAAGAAAAAAAAAGAAAAAAGATTGCAGTCGCTAATATATAAAATGAAGCTATAATTAAATATTATTATTTAAATAAATAATTGTTTAATTTATGGCTGACACAATTCATCGATTAAAATTGAGTAACTTTAGCTATTCAGTTAGATATTTACTAATTATTTAAAATACCGGAAGTGATGCAATCCACAGACCGTTTTCTAAGGCTGTACGTGCACGATGTATTAAAACCATTCGATTAGCATAGTGATATTATGAATTCATAAAGACTGTGGTTCAATGAAATAAATATATGTCCTGCGGGTTTAATATGCGCTTTTTATTTACATGCGTGCAGGTTACGTGCGTCGTGGATGCACGTCACCACCTGTTATCATTTACGTGCGTGGAGTGAACGCCATCTCTGCATGCTGCGTGTTTGGTACTTTTGTTTATTTATAACGTGTTAAAAAATGATTTGTATTTGTTTATCATCTGGGAACGCAATGTGCGACATTTTATCAGATTTGTAAGGTAAGTAATATTTATAAACATAGGCTAACGCAGGAGAACAATGTTTTCAAATATGCGAACTGTTTCATCGCGATTAAATTTAGTTTG
The DNA here is from genome assembly GCA_030378365.1 of Hybognathus amarus. Lineage (NCBI taxonomy): Eukaryota > Metazoa > Chordata > Actinopteri > Cypriniformes > Leuciscidae > Hybognathus > Hybognathus amarus. Next base: position 64,725 of record JAQIUQ010003478.1, on the reverse strand, counting down.
CTTGTTTTGATGTCCATTTCGGTGGCTGTTGCATTGTCTTCATAAAGAAGTGGAAAGCAACTTTCCAAATATTAAAGATTAAATATTAATCAAACATTTCAATTAAGGGCGACTTTATTTACCACGATCTGCTGTAAATGCTAACAACGCCATGCCGTTGGCGTCCTTGCAGGCATTTGTTATAAAACATAAGAATGATTGTTCTATTAGGCCTAGCAGTTATGTATTTCACAGTGTTGTTCTGTGAAAACCATGTTTATTTGCTTTTGATACTTTGATTGAACCAAATTGTTATTATTGCCTCATTGTTATGTGACTGTTTGCCTGCTTAGGTCCATTTTTATTACTAAAAAAAAAAAAAAAAAACTACTTTTACTCGATGTTTAAAGTTTATGGCACACCCAGCTCAAGAACTTTCGGTATCAAATGCTGCGTTCATGTCATAATTACTAATAATTAAACTCCGTATGCTTTCAAATCACTCTTGTCGTACACTGATTGGTTTGCACAGCGCCGCTTAAGTCTAACACACCTTAAAGGGGAAATGAAGCAGTGAATCAAGTTTACATGATTTACAAGATGGATTTCCAATATAATCAACAATTATATAAGAAACATGACAAATGTAAACATTTAGAGAAAGAAAAAACTTTATATCTTTCGCCGCCAGGGCGCCGCCATTGTGGAGTATTCTAACATGTGACGTCACGGGGTTGGTTGGCTCAGGCTCTATCCATAGACAGTAAGTGAATATCGCGACATTAAACTGTTTACACCAGTGTTTTGACCGCGAACGACTAATGTTAGGTACAGTCATTAGACAAAAAGACGACGTCTAATGTTATATGTTGACAAACTGCACATAGAAACATTGTTCGCGATGTCTGCCGTCATATTCCCGTCTCATCAACATCATGGCATGTAAGTTACGTTGCTGTGTAGAAAAGCCGGTGGGGGTTTGGGGCGAAGAGCGGGTTTGCAACGCCACCAGGTGTCAGTGTGGCTGTTGTTCTGCGATGCTCACCGTGTCAGAGTCCATCTGCTGTCAAGAGGTTGATCTTGAGCATGTATTGCGTGGTCAATTCTGCATCACCGGCGCGCACGTTTACTATGCTGTTCCGTGAGGTAAGTTAGACGTGTTGGAACGGCGATGCTTTCCCTGAAGGATGTCAGAGCGGAGACACTTTTTCCTAGTATATGTAGGCTGTAGCTACTAGCACTACCAGTGCGAAAACATGGACGATTTAAACAAATACATAACTTACATGTTGTTGACGAGACGGGAATATGATGGCAGACATCGCGAACAATGTTTCTATGTGCAGTTTGTCAACATATAACATTAGACGTCATCTTTTTGTCTAATAACTGTACCTAACATTAGTCGTTCGCGGTCAAAACACTGGTGTAAACAGTTTAATGTTGCGATATTCACTTACTGTCTATGGATAGAGCCTGAGCCAACCAACCCTGTGACGTCACATGTTAGAATACTCCACAATGGCGGCGCCCTGGCGGTGAAAATATAAAGTTTTTTTCTTTTTTCTTCAAAATGTTTACATTTGTCATGTTTCTTATATAATTGTTGATTATATTGGAAATCCATCTTGTAAATCATGTAAACTTGATTCACTGCTTCATTTCCCCTTTAATGCTGCTATATGCGATGCCGTAATTAACATAGTCTCCAGATGATGACACAGTGACATTCTAATAACTGTTCACGTCCTTCGGATTGGAAATTATGCTTTTTTATAGACCTTATGTAGCCATGTCCCTTTTCATTCGCGCGCTCATTGTTTTTTTCTTCCGGTCTGTATTTTCACAGCGATCTTGCGTATTTTATGAATGAACTAGGGATGGGCAAACGATTAATCGCGAATAATCGCATCCAAAAATAAAAGTTTGTATTTACAAAATATATGTGTAGTGTATAATTAATTTGTATATATAAATACACACACACATGCATGTATATATTTAAGAAATATTTGCATGTATATACTTTATATATATTTATACATAAGTAATATTATATATAAATATTTGATATATTAATAACAGATTTTTCTTAAATATATACATGCATGTGTGGGTATTTATATATACAAATTAATTTTACACACTATACACGCATATATTATGTAAACACAAACTTTTATTTCAGATGCGATTAATCGCGATTAATCGTTGCCCAACCCTGAACAGCTCGTTTTATAAACTTCCCTGTCTACTGACATTTGTTAAGATATATGCTTTAAACATTACAACCCTTACGATATCTTTCGTTAACTTTACATTAAGTAAATACACTTTAAAAGCTAATTATTCCTGGACATCTCAATGACCATATACATACAAGTTCAAAGACAATATTCTAAACATGGCTGCGCCCTTGCTTCTCTGGCGCATAAGGTCTATGTCTCTGTCATTTCAAAGGCCGCATCTTCCAGAGGTCGCAACTTTTAGCCGCATGCGTCATTAAGGATGTATTATTCTTACTTACTTTTTACAGTTCAGTATCGGAAAATTCCGATAACACGTGAAGGCAGCATAACACTGCTATTATGTTCTTACTCAGAAGAGAGACTCTCTTCCTGACCCATAAATCAGATTACATATCAAGCAAAACTGACAACTGAGTTGAAATGCTAATCAGACAGAGATGGAGAGTAAATGTTGACGGGGTCTTTGGCATAATGTTAGTGCGCTCCACCGCAGGACTTTCTCACAACACATAGCCATCTGTTTTTATTTATGGAAGCACATCACAGTGACTTAAAGAGAAAAAGGGAGATGTTTCCAAAAGATTCAGTCCTTCAATCCTTTAATCCTTTTGGAGTGTGTTCCACTGAAGTGTAAAAAGTAAAATAAAGAACATTTTTTAAACCTTTAAGCACAACTGATTTACATTGAAGACCCCATTAAATAAAACATGTCTCATTGCCTCAAAGCTAATATGCTAATACGATTATATATACTAGGTAGAGCACTCCTATACAGTGACAAAATGAACTTCTAGCAATCCACTACCATCCAAAAGTTTGGGGACACATTAAATTGATCAAAAGTGTAATTGAACAGCACAACTTTTTTTTTTATAATAATAATATGATAATAATAAGAAATGTTTCTTGAGCAGCAAATAGGCATTAGAAATGATTTCTGAAAAAAATTCATTTTAAAATACTAATAGTTTAAAATACTAAGTTATTTTGATTTGCAATAGTATTTTACAAAATTACTGTTTTTACTGTTTGAACCAAGTAGAAATGTATTTCAAGTTTAATGATTAAGGTCATTGTAAGGTTTTTTATTTATTTATTTATTTATTTTTTTGATGAATGACTTGTATGTTCTTCTGTTAAGGTTATTCTAATCCATGGAAAAAAGAAAGTCATACAGGGTTTGGAATTACATGAGGGTGAGTAAATGATGAGAGAATTAATTGGCAGAATAATTTTTCAGTTAACTTTTCTTGTTAGATCAAGTTAATTCCAGAGTCATTAAACTTTTACTATTTGATATATACTTCCTGTGCTCACAGATTACTGTCTTCATAAGGAAGTCCCTCGGTGAGGACATGGGTGAGTAGTCTGAGTGAACTCAATGAACTTCTATCAATTCCCCTGTGAAGTACTTTGCGTCATCTGCGGCTGGGAGGGTTTATTTAAAACACTTATGAACAGGGATGTTTTACTTTGAGTTCTGGTGATTATTTAGTCACTGGATCTTTTTAATGTTTTGTCTCATTTTTGAACCGTTTAGATTAACAGTGTAATGTTTACAGCTTACAATTTAAAGGGTACATATCATGCTTTTAAATCATTCATTTTTACTTATAAATCATACATTTGTGGTCTATATAAAGCATAACTGCAATGCTTGGGTCTGAATTACTCATTATTATAGCTCCACAGGCCCCTTTTTGCTTCTGTGAGCAAGTCGTTTCAATACGGCCCTTTTAAATAAAAAGGAGTTACATCTTCCCGCCCGCTTTCTAGGTCGCTGAGTTCACGTCCGCTCAACTCTCGGCGGTTCGGCCATTATTGTAGTTTGATAAGAGATACGATTACTATAGCTTCAAAGAACATTTTTATTCACACGTTAACAAAATGTCAACAACGGAAGACTTGTCCACCAAGCCTTACATATTCGAGCCAGAGCGAGCGATTTGAAAAAGATGACGACGACGAACCTGCAGAACAACGTCTTCATATGGAGGCAGGTATGTAAGTTAACTATGTTGTGTTATTAGTGAAAGTCAACTATTTCTCTTGTTAAAACAAGCACACTGACAAGATAAATGACTGCGGTCTGATCTTACCACTAAAAATCTGTATTGATAATAAAATGATAACTTACGTTTAGAAAGCATCAGGAAACACAGCAGCTAAATGATAGAAGGAATTTTACCCGAATCGCAAACACTTCTGTATACTGGCTGAGGTTGTTGAAGTGGAGTCCTTGAAGTGCTCAGGTCACTACATCCAACAACCGAACATTTTGACTTGCCCTCTCGTAATTTCTGCATGATTGAGCTTGGACTACGAGAAATAGAGCGAGAAAATAATAATGGCGGATTGCTCGAAGTGTTGGACCGATAGTCAATGTCCTTATTTGTCAGTTCCGCTGCAAATACGTGACGTACTTGCTAGAAAAATCATCATAAACAACAGAAAAATCTGAAACAGGTTGAAAAATATGACCAAAACAGATTATAAGGATATAAACGAAGCACCTGAAGATAATAATTTAATCTTTTGTGTACTTATAAACACTCCAAATATACAACAAAATGCATTTAAGGGCTAAAAATGGATTTTGCATGATATGTGCCCTTTAAGTCTGTGACTTAAAAATAGTAATTTACCTTTGACATTCATATAAAGAAATAAAATAATAATAATAAAAAAAAATAAAGAAATATATATATATATATATATAAATACACACACACACACACACACACACACACACACACACACATATATATATATATATATATATATATATATATATATATATATATATATATATATATATATTACTATTTATTTATATATATATATATATTTACTATTTTATTTATATTGGATGTCAAAGGTAAATAGTAATGTTATTTATATATATATATATATATATATATATATATATATATATATATATATATATATATATATATATATATATATATATATATATATATATATATATACAAACACACACATATATATATATATATATATATATATATATATATATATATATATATATATATATATATATATATTTACTATTTATATATCTATATATATTTTACAAATTTATTTATTTTATACTGGATGTCAGAAAGGTTAAATGGTAATGTTATTTATGTTCTATATATATATATCTATATATATATATATATATATACACATATACATATACAGTAAGCTGGTTTTAAATCAGGCTTGGTTTTTGGTATTAATTATTTGTTCTTAGTTGTATGGTCATCAGACACACACCTGCCAGTATATTACAGAAATAAAAGGCATTTCCTCATTTAAATTTGGCCTACATTAATTCTTAATGTTATTATGATTACATTGTGTAAGTTTGTTTCTAATAAAACCTCTGCACCTAAGACAATGCAGTGATTGTTACATCTAATAAATGTTACTAAAATTAATTGCTATAGTAAATTAATGGGATTTTTAAAAAATGAGTTAATTACACAATGAGTAGACATTAAATTGTATGTGCATATGTAAACACGGAGTATAACGTTTTTCAGTTATTCTTTATTTGAATATGTCCGTTACATTGTAATTATACATTTAAGTACTGAGCAATATTAAGTACATGTAATTACAATAGGGTTAGGGTAGGATTAGAGTTTGGGTTTATGTAATTATTATATAATTATTACTATAGTAAATATATGTAACGTGTGATAAGGGTGCATTAAAATAAAGTGTTACCAGTTTTTTTAATAAATAACTGTTTCCAGTTTACAGCTTTTGAATTTAAAGGCAGGAAATAATACATAATAATGTATTGAAGTTATTGTGTCTGTATGCTTGAAATAACAGCTGTGTCAGAACTGCTTGACTTTTTGGATCAAATTTTAAATCAAATATACTTTACGAATGTTTGATTTAATATCCGCACATACATCTATTTCTGTTCATCAGCGCAAACTATTTAAGGCTCTTGTCTCGCATTAAATACGGGACGGTGAGAAAAGTGTCAGCAATGCTGTCTGGATTTAGTTTTTTATAGGGTTAACGTTTACCAAATTACTTGTGTGTTAGATTGAAAGTGAAGGGCGTGCTCCTGGCTGAGGGAAAAGTGTGTGAGCCTGGCCCTAATGCGGAATCTCATTAAGGCAACTGTCAGGATTCTTCTATTTTACTCTCACCTCTCCTATTCCGTAAGAGCCCGAGTGTCGTTTCGAGTGAGTCTGCCGCCAAAGAGGCATTTACAAATAAATGAAAAATGTCACAATTGATTTTACTCTTCCAAGACTACAGCGTGTCAGCTTTGTCACAAACTGTCTTTGTTGTTCTCCGTCTTCCAGGTCCAGCACCCGCACGTGGTCGATAGTTACTGACTGGTTCGGGCCCTTTCCTGCCTCGGCTCCGGTAAGCCCTCAGACAATGACCTTTTATTTGTGTTGCTTTTATGTGTTCGGCGTCCTCATCCTCTGACTGAAAATACCTCACTGATCAGTGTTCAGGAGGGGACAGGAGAGCAGGAAAGCATGGAAGCGGGGGAAATAAAGCAGGAAAATGGCGTGGCATGCTGATATGAGTGAAAGCGTAGTATGGTTTTTAACCCTTGTGGTGAAGCATGTCTCCGAAAATGTCGAAGCAACGTTGCTCGCTGCACCGGTTAACCCTAATATCCCTAATATTGCGATTTTCATTTGTGTGACGGAATTCTTGAATGGCCGTGTCGGTACCTGCTGGTTGCAGAGATTCACACCGCTTTAGTGAGTGGTGGAATTTTCCCTTTGTGTCAACGAATAGCGATTGCTAAGCTTTTCCGTCAATCCAAGCATATTAAATCCTCACGCAGCTGTTGTCGACCAATTGATAAGATCTGTTGCAAGACAATTTCATCACAAAAACGTGTTAGTACGAAATAATTTTAAAAGAATCGCACGTGTAGGTACTGCTTATTGTTTGTCTCCGCGATAAATGTCTCTAATACAATATTCAACGTATTTAAATAACAAATCAGATACGATTTTGTGTTTGCACTCAGAATTTTCCTTTGCGATATTTTTCGTGTTACAGAAAAAAACGCGAAATAAGCGAACGTTTGAAACTATTCTCTCTGGTTTTACTAAGGTTTTTGTTCGAGGTCATAACCACAAAATCCTAATAAAACATATTTTTTGGGTAAAAAATTTCTCCGTTTTTAATTCCGTCTCCAGCTCGCCATTTTAAAATTTTCTGTTATGTATGGTTTTAAATGTAGCCAAAATAATTATTCATGACGCATATATCAGCACAGAACATTTTACACCACACAATAACCTTATTTGCTGAGCGCAAAGCATTTCGCCTTTGTCTTTTATTCTTCGTCATTATTATCCAGTACATACATATATTTTTTTTTATTATTTACTGTGGCATCTTATGACCAGCTGTCGTTGTTGCATCTTGCGCCGTGGCTCCTGAGGTACCATATTTCAGTCTTGTTATGAGACGACAGACAATAAAACAGTCTCGACTTGAACTGATATAAATTCGACATGCTAGTCTTCACAGGGTTTAATAGTCAGTTCAACACTTGTCACATGACATCAAGAGCGACACATCACACAGACACAATCTTCGTCCCGTCTTACCTGAGACAGCGTTCTAAAAGGGTTTCAAAAGATCCCTCGAAACCGAACATAACAATGGTAAATTGTGGATATTCAAACTCTAAAAACTCGCAAAATGCCAGTGGGTTGCAATCATTCACAAGTGGTATTATTTCGTTACGTACCTATATGTCCAGTCCAGGACCACCAGGTCCTAGCAACCACTCGGGACACTTACTTCCCAACCAAAAATAGCAACCACTCGGGACACTTACTTCCCTGCTCCTGACCCTGGTTAGACAGAGGAACTGGACAAAAGCTGTAAAGAAAAAGACCTGCGGTGTTTTATTGAAGAGTGGAAATGGTGCGTTGCATTCACTGGGGTAACCATGGAACACAGCCAAGCACTCTTAAAAGGGGACCGGTTGGGACACCTGTTGTGACCTTTTCCTGCCTGTCGAGCCACAGCAGAAGGCTGAATAGAGTAGAGTGAATTAGAGGCTAATTCCCTCCGTATTTCAAAGATGGAGTTTGTGAAGGTTTTGTGGAAGAGGCTTTTGGGCAAAATTAGGTCCATCACAGAGCATTTTACAACAGCTTGTCTCGCCCAATCCGCAGGCAGTCCGTATAAAATTGGATGAGCCTGACTGTTCCTTTGTCAAAGGAACATTTCAGAGATTGTTTTGAGAGATTTTCAGATTCAGAAGCTCTTGATTTATATTTGGCAGCTGTGGTCCTGAAGGTAATACCTCCCTTAATCTGAGCTACTTTGAACTTTACTTCTTCTGTTCTGTTTCATAAGCTTTAAAATCTCATATCTTCAGTGTTACATCAGTTATCTTACATTGTTTTGACTTTTAAAGGAATGGTTCACCCAAAAATGGCATTTCTGTGATTATTTACCTGCAGATCCAACCCTTTCTTCTGTAGAATACAAAAGGAGATCATGTAAAGAACGTTTTCCATGCTTTTTTTCCACACAGTAAAAATAAATGGGGACTGATGCTGTAAAGCTTTAAAAAGGACACAAAAGCACCATGAAATATCATACAAGTGGTTTAGACTCAAAGTCGTCTGAAACCATACATTAGCTTTGTGTGGCAGAAAAGAATATGTGCTATCTTAACATCCACTTCAAACTGTCCTTGGCATGGTCGGACAGAGTTCATGAGAGAAGTTGCAACGTCAAATTATATCACTCTTCTCACTCACCGAAATGGGTCTTTTCAATGAATGAAATGGTTCGTTCATAAATGAGACTGATCTGGTTCATATGTTCAAGTCACTGACATAAGTATCCTTTTTTATGATGCGTTTATAGTGATTTTATATGCTTTTTTTAAGTCTCAAGAGCTCTAGTCGCCATTCACCGTAATTGAATGGTAAAGTAATATTAAAAAACTCCACCTGTCCCACACTTTACTGCCACTGGTTGAGCCAACCCTATTAGGTGGTTCTGCTCGGCCAAACATTGAAATTGCACCAGTATATTTCTGCTGAAAATGCAAGCTTTACCTTTAACTAATCAAATGCCTTTTTTTTGCCTCACTACTCAGTATTTTGCTGAAGATCTCAGACTATAAACTCTCCCATGAGATATAAACATTTCTAATGACATTCATTGTTACAACAGCAGAGATATTTGACATTCACTAGCACAGTCTTATTTTAGAGTTTTGACAGCATAGTACATCTTTAACCATCACAATCAACCATTTACTTGCATTAATGATTTCCACTGGGTGCTGATGGTTTGTCGGAACAATCTTTAAGTTTATTCTGCTGATACAGTTCATTTTCATTTCTTTAAAGTAACAAGACCACAACTACTGAGGCTCATATACACAGTAGTGGTCAAAAGTGTTAACACGCATATTTACTCCTAATCACTTTATTATTATTATTTTCCACTATATTTACATTAATATGCCTCAATCCTACTCATGCAATATGAAACTTGCAATACAAGTATGGCCTTTTGTTAGATTTTTAACTTTTCAAAAGAAATTTTTAAGCACAAGTTAAAGAAATCTCTCGCTTCTGACAGTGATAGAGCATCTGCCATTCACAATCTGCCAGTATTTGCTTTCTGAATTGTTGTTGCATGTTTTCAGTTCCATTTGGATGCAGAGTTGTTGTCGGTGTTTTCTTTATTACATATGTGCATCTGTACATCTTGTGCTACCTTTCAAACACTTGCTTCAGGAAATGCAAATAGTTTGTTGAGCTTGTTTCAACAACAAAGCATACGTATTAACTAATTAGCAGATATGTGAACTATAACACCTTTTACAGTCTGTGTTGAAGCAACATTTCACAGCTCATATGTTAAAGCTACGCTGTGTACCTCTTTTAGTTTATTCTTAGCTAAACCCGCTTAGTTCTTTCAAAAATATATGGTCTCATTAATGTATATTTTACTTCGTTCAAGTAATAAAGTATTCTCGTGAGTGTATAATATGCCATTGAAAATACATACGGGTAAGGGTTCTAATGTCAAACGCCATGTTGCCCCTCCATCTTGAAAGTACATTAACCAAAAAGGACACACCCGTTAATTCAAGCTTTCGCCTTTCGCGTTTACGTTTAGACCTAAACACTCATGGACGAGGTCGAACTGGAAGCCATGTTAATCTTGGACTACATTGGCCACCGTAGGAGTTAAAACGAAATCGGAATTGAGAGGAACAGAAACTAATATTCACTGGATGGTCATATACCTTTTCACCACTAGATGGGGGTAAAAATCACACAATGTAGCTTTAAAGAATATAGTAAATACAAGTGTACTGTGGTGTGGTGCTACTAGTGATTTAGATTTTCCTGTATGCGAAATATTATTAATTGCGTTTTTTACCTTGTAACTTTAGAACTCATCAGTACAAATATTTATATTTGATTTATTGCTATCATACTGTAGAATTAATTTCAGCTGTTTGAGTCTGTCTAATGCCTGCGTTCAGATTACACGATTTATTTAGCCAGATTTTGGCACAATCTGTTTGACATAGGGTGTCGTGGGGATTCGTAAATGACAACAGGCGTCGGGACGCAAGATTCGATCGTATCATCTCGTATAGTGTGTCATAGTGGGCGACAACCTATGTCGCATTTACGATGTCTTCACGACACAGACTAACATGTTTAATTCTTTTTAACGGTCGTCCACGACGGTTCGTCACATCTAAGAGGTTGACCAATAGGAGCACAAGCTTTTCCGTACACAACTTTCAAAAATGGCGAAACAAAAGAGACGCAATGGTGCTAACGTTAAAACTAAAAGTAAAAATATATGAGGTAGACTATTGTTTTCTAAGTTCTCTTTGGAGATTGACAGCCCGTACTGTTCCCTTTGAGCAGGGTTCTCAAGTCTCAGCGCAATAGCCGTAGACACACGCAATTCGACCATTCCACACGCTCACGCGCCACACCGGTGTATTTCTCGCGCTGAAAAGGCATTGCCAGAGCAATACAAACGTGTTCCATTGTACGGTGTTCTTTCTTTCTACTTTTTTCTGAACACAGGACAGCCAATACAACACTCACCGCTTCATCCATTGCTTGTTACATTCTAGTTCACGGAAGTCACTAGCTACTAGTTTCGCCTTCTCGAATGACATCACAGCACCGTGTAAAGACGCAGGCGAATAACTGGTCAGAAGCAGCAGTGCATCTCGATCGTGTCTTGTCATGACACAGACAGGATTTTAGGATTCGAAAAATCACGCAATCTGACACAGTGACTATCGTAACAAACACAGTGACTATCGTAACAAGACCAAAAAAAGTCATGTAATCTGAAACAGGCATAAGGATGTGATGTCCCTTACTCATAAAATACTGACATAGACATTCTGAATGATTTCAGAATTTATTCTATGGGTATCAGGCAACAGTTTGAGCACCACGGGAAATGTTCTTACAAAGCTTTCTTTTTTTTTGTCTGTGTATGACAAGTAGAGCTATCTGTGCAATAGTGCTTGTGACCAAATGCTAGCTTTGCATTATAATTCACATGACATTTTGGAGTGATGAACAGAGAGCGTCAGTTTACAGGTGAAATTGCCAGGACACCACTCCTGCGGCCTCTTATCAAAGCCCAGCACAACAAATAATACAGCAGTTTCTGACATGGATGACAGAAGTGACTTCTTTACTGCCTCTTTGACGACCAAGTTGTATATAGAAAGTGCCGGATAGGTCAGTACTGACACATGGGCATTTATTTAAGGGTAAAGAAGCACCAAAATGTGCCATAGTACCAGCAACTTGTCTATAAAGCATATACTTTTGACCTGCCCAATTTTTTATTGTTATGAGACAGCGCTTTTTATCAGGACAAACTTTTAAGGAATTATTCAGTGGATCTGGATTAACTTTTTTTTATCAGGACAAACTTTTAAGTACTTATTTATGGATCTAGATTAACTTTTTTTAGCATATATATATATATATATACTTCTGCTAAAAAAAGTTCATAGTGCAAATGTATATATATACATATACATATACATATACATATACATATACATATACATATACATATATATATATATATATATATATATATATATATATATATATATATATATATATATATATATATATGTGTGTGTGTGTGTGTGTGTATATATACACATACATACATACATACATTTTTTTTATTAAATTGTACATGTTTAGATATTTATTTTTTATATTTATTTTGGTTTGTTTTTTGTCTTAATTTGAATTTTATAAATTGTTTGTTTTACATTGTACTGTATATATGATACTATGTTGTTTAATATTTAATATGTGTCTGCCATGTATTAGGCAGGAATGTTGATATGGAAAAAATGTTAATACTATTACTGTTTGCTTGGATATCTTATCTTAATTTAGGTTTTAATGTATTTAACTCAGAGGTTTTATATACTACATCTTTAAATTTTGATATAATATTCCAATAGCGATCAGTTACAAGTATTAAAGTTCCCCTTTAGTCAATAATTGTATCCCTTAACTCACCTTTGATCCCCAAAATTAAATATTTAAGTTTTGAAAAACAATGAAGTTCAAGTTTAAGTTTACCTGTGAAAAGAATTGAATTCCATGCCTTAAAATAGCTTGAATGAAACTACACCCGTGCTTCATTTAGTATACATGGATTCATTAATATGCTAATTAGCTCCACCTCCCCTCACTCATGCCAGCTCATGGACTCAGCTCTAGCAACTTACTGAGGTGAACGCATGCACAATGGTATCACTTCTTTACAACGTCGTTCACATAATGGTTATTAATTATGAATCGCTTTTTTGCTTGACTACATTGTCAGACAGCTGTTAATGTCTTGCTAAGGTTACACAATGTTTCCTTTGGCCATCTCAAAGTCAGACAGCTGCCTTTTAACAATCAGCATCCTTAGAAACGCTTTTGAACAACTAAGAGCGTTCAGTGGAGAAAGGGTGTACTTCATCATAACATTGTAATACACCCGTTATATTGCTATCTACCTGATTTTTCATAACAGAAAAATATATCCCGGGATACATGACCGCTTCAGAGCGGTCCTAGTTAATGATATGCTAAAGCGTCGCTGGCTACAAGGTAATTTGTGACCTTAGAAACACCAACAATTTCAATCGCATTTTTTTTCTTTAGATCCCTGCAGTTTTAAAGAGAAAATACTCAACAAAGGATTGACATGAATATGCACATGGTTGGCCTAAAGTCCTGTAAAGTCAAAATGAAGTATGTGTTCTGAGTTGTCACACCAAAAAAATGTGTTATTAGCCACCCAGCCAAAGTTGAAAGATAAAGCCGCCAAGTAAATAAAATAAATCAAAATCTTGAAAAAATGAGCATTATTTGCTGCTCTTGAAACTGCCAACGGTGACATTTGGTGATGCTTGCTTTCGGGAAGGGGGCTGATGGTTAAGGTGGGAGATAGTCGGTTCAAGCCCCATTCACCAGTAACAGGGATAATCAGTGAATCCCAGTTATCTCAGATGAAAGTTTATAGATCTCTCCTGTCTGAGACTGCACTACAGAAGCGGGTGTTGGCGGTGATCCTCAGCTCTCCATGAACATGGCTCTTCACATCTACTGAATCCACCTCTTCCTGATATGGATCATCTTCTGGAAAATCTGAATAAGGACACATAAGGACATCTAGATGATCGCATCATGTGTAGTTTAGTTTGCCGTGACAAAGGCAGCCAGCTGAAACTGTTGGTTGTCAGTAACTGATAGTACTGACAGTAGTTTGCAATTGAACGGTGAACTGAATGGAATGTGTATGTTGTTCAGGGAGAGGCCAGCCAGCCTCAGTGGCTCCAGAGTTCATGAGATGAGTGGCATGTCCCAGAGCTCAGTGGCTCCAGTGCATCATCAATCTGTGGGGCCGTGTCCAGGAGCTCAGGGCTCCAGTGAGTCATCGAGCCCCAGTTTTAGTTCCGCCCAAAGAATCCGGAACACAGCAATGGTGAAAAACTGTTTACGTCTCACACCCGTTCACACATACTCCGTTTGCAGTGCATATGCGGTCCCAAATTTTCCGTACCCATGTTAACAGCCTTCACACTGCACACGATACAGTTGATCCGATTCCAGTTGCGGTGCGTATACACAGTGCAGAGATCGTTTCGATGCCGAGTCTATTTCTGCTGTGAATAAAGTGCACCGCGGCACGGTTCATGGTCAAAATGAACTCAGATTGACCCTTTGAAATGTGTTAGTTTCACCATAAATGCATTTAATTCAAAATATAGTAATCTCTCCATAAATGTATATTTAATTGTTTCATCTTTTTACTTTAAGACATTACTTCTTAATGTTTATAGAAGTAATGCATGAAATATGTATGCATTCGTTGTTTAAATTGTGTTTAACATACATGCGTCCAGTCAAGTTTGTAAAAGTGTACAAAGAGATCGCAATGCTGGCAAAACTATTATTTGAATAAAAGTTGCTGCATAGGGTGAACATATTTTGATTAGCAAAAACCAGGACACATTACTCTGCAAACAAATGATACTCAAAGTTTACTCAAAGTTATTAATTTTAATACATTTCAAATATAGGCTATGCCCCCTCTGTGGATATAAAATTGTTATAATAAAATACAAATTCAGATAGGCTTCTAGAGAGGATACTCAACATGTTTTATGACGGGTTTAAAAATAATGAATTAAAATGATAGAAAATAATGTCTCTTCTATATTAGAAAAATAAATATTAATTAGAAAAAAGAAATACCTTCAAACTGAACAAAAATACCTCTCACAAACTTACAAAAACTAACTAGTTTTCTTCCTCTTTATCCTGTTTTTCTTCCTCATCCTCATTGTTTGCCCATCTCCTATATTTTGCTTTAAAGCTGATCTTTCCCAGCTATTTTTTTTTCTGACATCACTTTATAAAAAAGCGGCCATGTCCTGGGATAGCAGGATTTATTTATTTATATATATATATATATATATATATATATATATACACTCACCAGTCACTTTATTAGGTACCCCATGCTAGTAACGGGTTGGACCCCCTTTTGCCTTTAGAACTGCCTCAATTCTTCGTGGCATAGATTCAGCAAGGTGCTGGAAGCATTCCTCAGGGAGTTTGGTCCATATTGACATGATGGCATCACACAGTTGCCGCAGATTTGTCGTCTGCACATCCATGATGCAAATCTCCCATTCCACCACATCCCAAAGATGCTCTATTGGATTGAGATCTGGTGACTGTGGAGGCCATTTGAGTACAGCGAACTCATTGTCATGTTCAAGAAACCAGTCTGAGATGATTCCAGCTTTATGACATGGCGCATTATCCTGCTGAAAGTAGCCATCAGAAGTTGGGTACATTGTGGTCATAAAGGGATGGACATGGTCAGCAACAATACTCAGGTAGGCTGTGGCGTTGCAACGATGCTCAATTGGTATCAAGGGGCCCAAAGAGTGCCAAGAAAATATTCCCCACACCATGACACCACCACCACCAGCCTGAACCGTTGATACAAGGCAGGATGGATCCATGCTTTCATGTTGTAGACGCCAAATTCTGACCCTACCATCCGAATGTCGCAGCAGAAATCGAGACTCATCAGACCAGGCAACGTTTTTCCAATCTTCTATTGTCCAATTTCGATGACCTTGTGCAAATTGTAGCCTTAGTTTCCTGTTCTTAGCTGAAAGGAGTGGCACCCGGTGTGGTCTTCTGCTGCTGTAGCCCATCTGCCTCAAAGTTCGACGTACTGTGCGTTCAGAGATGCTCTTCTGCCCACCTTGGTTGTAACGGGTGGTTATTTGAGTCAATGTTGCCCTTCTATCAGCTCGAACCAGTCTGGCCATTCTCCTCTGACCTCTGGCATCAACAAGGCATTTCCGCCCACAGAACTGCCGCTCACTGGATGTTTTTTCTTTTTCGGACCATTCTCTGTAAACCCTAGAGATGGTTGTGCGTGAAAATCCCAGTAGATTAGCAGTTTCTGAAATACTCAGACCAGCCCTTCTGGCACCAACAATCATGCCACATTCAAAGTCACTCAAATCACGTTTCTTCCCATACTGATGCTCGGTTTGAACTGCAGGAGATTGTCTTGACCATGTATACATGCCTAAATGCACTGAGTTGCCGCCATGTGATTGGCTGCTTAGAAATTAAGTGTTAACGAGCAGTTGGACAGGTGTACCTAATAAAGTGGCCGGTGAGTGTGTGTATATATATATATATATATATATATATATATATATATATATATATGTATATATATATATATGTATATATGTATATATGTATATGTATGTGTATATGTATATATGTATATGTATGTGTATATGTATATATGTATATGTATGTGTATATATATATATGTATATGTATGTGTATATATATATATGTATATATGTATATGTGTATATATGTATATGTATATGTGTATGTATATATATATGTATATATGTATGTGTATGTATATATATATGTATATATGTGTATGTATATATATATGTATATATGTGTATATATATATGTATATATGTGTGTGTATATATATATGTGTATGTGTATGTATATATGTATATATATATATATATATATATATATATATATATATATATATATATATATATATATATATTAGTGCTGTCAAACGATTAAAATATTTAATCGCGATTAATCGCATTAATGCCATAGTTAACTCGCGATTAATCGCACATTTTTATCTATTCTTAATGTCTTTTGATTTCTTTTTGTTACATTTTTTTCTCATTTTAATGCTCTTATCAACATGGAAAAGTGGATTGGCTTGTTTAGTGCAAATGTTTTTTTTTAATTATTATTATTGAAAATAACATTGGAATAGTGTTCAATTTCACTCTAACATATATAGCCTAAATAATCTCTCACACAATGCAACACTGTCCATCAATAAAAGGGTGAAAGAAATACTGACGAGGTCCTGATAGTGACGAGGGGGTGGAGAATTTGCATCATCTGTGTTTGTGTGTGTGTGTGTTTGCTTGGCCATCATCAAGTGGTGTTTCAGGCTGGACGTGCTTGCGATGATGATAGCTCAGTTCATAATGACAAAACATACAGATCGCTTTGGTCTTGTCAATGGGACAATTTGGCAACTTTATAAAAGTAAACTTTACATTCAGAATCTCATTGGCATCCATTTCGGCGTCTGCGCTCGTCATCCACTCAAAACATAACGTCACTATTTGGCCGGCTCGCAAGCTGAAACGAGTGTGCGCGGCACAAAACGTCCTCGTGCTGCGCTCTGAAACCCATTCATTTCAATTGCTTGCGCTGCGCGAGGACGTTTCGTTGCTTCTCGACCAAAGCGCAAGCGGATCTAGCTAGACCGGAAACAAAACAACAGGCACGCCGCACACACTCGTTTGGGCTTGCAGAGCCGGCTTTGAGTGGATAACGAGGCGCGAGACGCTGAAATGGATCAGGACGCATGCCGCGTCCTGTTGCAAGAGTATGTGAAAAAACGAATCGGTTACCTAACGGTAACCTCGGTTCTCTCTAGATGAGGAACGGATCTGCGTAAGCTAGCTTACGCTCCGGGAAAGATTCTTCTTGCCGAACAATTGAAGCCAAAAATTTTTATAATTTGTAATCATTGTGAACGCACTTCTCAGGTGCAGGACCTAGAGCGGGCTAACTAGCAGGCTCATTGGTTCGTTCTGGGAAGTGCTCAGAACCAATGGAGAACGGCGCTGAACCCGCGCCCAATGAGCGGACGACGCTCGCTTATTGCGTAGAAGCCCGCAAAAGGGGCGTGGCTTGAGTGTATATAAGCACTCTCCGTGGTTTGGAACAACGATTTATAGTGATGGAAGCGAATCGCTGCTTAGAGCGGGCACGGCCGGGAACGCATACTCGTTCCCTCATCTCAGAGAACCGAGGTTACGTTCAGGTAACCGATTCGTTCTCTCGAGAGGTCTCTCGTATTGCGTAAGCTAGCTTACGCTCCGGGAACCCCTGGTCAACGCCGTCCCCGGTCAGTCACCACAAGCATCCCCGGGAGAGTGGAGGGAGCAATAGTGGAGAATAATGATGAAGGGCAGACGCCGTTTATGTGGGATATGAAGCCTAAGAGGCGGCCGGCATAAGCGGGCCATAGTATAGGAAGTTTCCATCAGAATGGAGGGGAAGATGCAAGGGGCTAGCCGGTTGAAGGATTCCCCATGAAGCGTGGCTGCAGACGCTGCGGCGGGTTGAGATCCGCTAGTAATTTTAGCCTGTAAGGCCGGTACTTGCAAGTTCTAGAATCTGATAAAGGTGGACGGGGAAGCCCAGCCCGGGCCACACAGATATCATGAATAGAAATACCACAGGACCAAGCCCACGAGGAGGCCATGCCTCGAGTGGAGTGAGCCCTGACGCCGAACGGGCAAGGCAGATTTTTCAGCCGCATAGGCGGAGGCGATGGCGTCTCTACTATCCATCTGGATAGTGTTTGTTTGAGAAGCGGCCAAGCCTTTTGTGCGTCCCAAACGCCACAAACAGCTGCTCAGAGCCGTCTGAGCGTGCGCAGCGCGTGTAATGTACGCTCTCAGCGCCCGGACCGGGCAGAGGAGGTTGGCATTGGGCTCGCTATGGAGGTGGGCAGAGCCGATAGGGATATCACCTGTGCTCTAAATGGGGTGCCAATCGCCTAGGCACATATCCGTGTGTCTGGGTTTTGAGAATGACGACGAGAGTCGTTAGGCCGAACTCGGAGCACGCAGCGTTCGAAGAGAGCGCGTGAATGTCGCCCACTCGTTTGACTGAGGCAAGAGCGATCAGGAAGAACGGCTTTTAGGGAGAGTGTTTGAGGTCAGATCAGACTCGAGACGGTTTGAAAGGGGGGGCTTTCAAGGCCTAGAGGACTATTGAGAGGTCCCCGAACCGGCACCGAGGGGGGGCGAGGGGGGTCATCCTCCTGGCTCCCCTGAGGAGAAGCGGATAACCAGCTCGTCTTTGCCAATAGACTGGGCGCGTCGACCAACGGAGGCCGGCGGCGGGCTGCCACATAAACCTTCAGGGTGGATGGGGTTCTGCCCTTGTCCAGCAGTATCTTGGAGGGAGGAGAGCAAAGGAGACCTCTCACACTTAGGGGCTCCAGAATTCTTTTTCGAGTGCACCAGTTTTGAAAATACAGACCATTACAGCCGCATAGCAAGAGCTTTCTGAGGTCAGATGCCGCTCTGAGCCGTGTTTGGTCGATGTTCAGAGACTCCCTCTGGCAAATCGGTGCTGTCAGTCGATTCAGTCACCCCGTGCATGGACGCCACCAGCGCTGCGGGTGGGGATGTCCCAGGATCGTGCCAGCGGGCTGAGAAGAGGAGATCTGCTCTGACCGGGGATGGGGCCACGGGGCTGCCTGGGACAGCTGTGTGAGCTCCGGGCCCAAATCTGATTCTGCCAGCGCGGGGCTATGAGGAGCACCGGGTGGCGAAGAGTCCCTGATTCTGCTCGACGACCTGGGTAGCAGGGAGATGGGAGGGAAGGCATAGAGCCGGGCGGTATGGCCATTCTCAGCAGCTCACGCGCCATCCTGGTTCTCTTTGGAGAATCTGGGACAGGTGCGAGATTCTCTTCTGTCGCAAGGAGATCCTGTCTCCGCTCTGCCAAAGAGGCGCCACAGTGACTGAGACTGTAAGAGGGTTCAGGGACCATTCTCCTGGAGAGAAGGTTCCTGGATAGAATGTCTCGGACCGACGTTCAGGTGTCCCGGGACATGCGTCGCTGCGCAAGAGCCAGGTGGCTCTGGGGACCAGAAGCTCCAATGCGGCGTGTCAGCAGGAGATTTCCTGGATCTGACCCCGCCCTGACGGCTGATCTCCAGGATCCCACTCTCACACATGTGCTGCGACGATGGGGCGTGGTGAGCCTCTGGATGTGACGAAGGAACTCCAACAGTGCATACTCGACCGCGCAGCCTCCGAGACCAGTTTGTGGGAAAATGGGGTCTCCCGGATCCGGACCAGTCGGCCAGAGGCCGGATCAGACCCTCGACAGACCGCACCCCCAGCCTGTGTTGGATGCCCCGTCTCTCGGAGTACCCTGCCGGTGAGAGGAGGAGGTCCCCATTCGTGACGTCCCTGTTGAAACCGATCGGACCCTCACCAGATCACAGACGCTGTCGTGCAGAAATGCATCCCTGAGTGACTCTGGATTAGCTGGCGGCCGTCGTACCACAGCTGACGGCGGGGTACACGGGGTCTTTGGCCCGAACTGTAGGGGGCGCATATGTAAAAGACCTAGCTGTAGCACGGGCTGCAGCTCAGGCACCATGTGACCCAGCATTCTCTGAAAAGTCTTCGCCGGAACGCAGGGTCTGCCATCTGGAGAACGAAGCGCTGGGCAGCTGCCAGCGGCGTGTGCGCGCTCAGACGGATAGCCGTTACTTCATAGTGGTAGAGTCCAGGTCTGCCTGTCCCCAGAAACAAGATAGTTTTGACTGGGCTGGAGAACGCTCTTTGTCCAGTTGACAGGAGAGGGCCCAGGCGTTTCCAGATGAGCGAGAAGAGCTGCTACGGTGCCGACAGAAGACTCTGTTTTGGAACGTGCTAAGTATCAGCCAAATCGTCCAGATAATGGGTCAAAATGCAGCATCCCCTGGGTTCGGAAGGGGGGCGAGCGCCGCCGTGCCCATACATTTACGTGCGCGTGCAGTGGCGCTAAGGGAAGGCCCCCGAGGCGAAGAAACGGCATCCTGATTGAACCTCGCACTTCAAAGGGAAGTGTGTAAGAACTGCCTGTGACGAGGGGTGTGCTGGAATCTGAAGATCCAGCGTCTTTCAGATCTAGGCAGAATGGGACCAGATCCCCCTGGCGTACATGTGCGGAGGAGTTTCCTGAGCCGGTCAGGCATTCTGAATGATCTCGTCATGAGAGCTTTGTTCAGAAATCTGAGGTCTGAGAGTGACAAGAGCCTGGGGCCGCCGTCTTTGCTTGGGGTACCCAGAAAATGGCAGCAGGTAAAACCCGGGCTCGGTTATGGGTGAGAGGGACTCTCTCTGTCGCGCCTTTTGTTAACAGTTCGATATTCTGTGCTGGAGCGTGCTCAGCGGCAGCTGGGCTGACCACGGAAAGGGCGCGCACGGAAGCAGGCGCCGCGCCGCGGCGGAGAACTGCAACTGGTAGCCGTCTTTTGTAATTGCTTAGGTGCCCACGGGGATATGCCGGGAATGGCTTCCCACGCTTTGAAGCATAATGCTAGAGGCTGAATGGCCGTGCTCTGCCGGTTGTGAGCGGAACGGGCTGGACACTGTGTGTGTGCTCGTGTAAACTGTGTGTGGCAACGGGATTTGCCGCTCAGAGAGGAGCTTATGGGCCAGTGATACGAGCGAGCCAGAGGGGGATTCACGGCGCTGCTTGAGGGCGTGCTTATGCTTTCTGCTACCCGAGCGGGACGGAGGCCGCTGGGTGGGAGTGGGGCTCTGTGGGGGCACGGAGGAAGTGTGAGTGAACACGTGCTTTTGTCGTCACATTTTTTACACTTGAGGCTTTTATGCTCTTTTTGTGAACTCTCTGGGACACCGTGAAACAGGCTGTTTGTCGCTCGCAAGCGGCTCGAGTCACCGGCTTGTTCACGCGAGTCGCTGCTGCAGTCGGACGGAGGTTCGGGGACTGACGACAGGGATGAAACTCGCGCGGCGGTCCCGGCCGCGGCGGAAAGAAGCCGTCTTTCCCCAGAAGTGCTAGGCGGAGCTCTCTGCTGATCGGCTTCACGCGTGACCTCGCGGCGAGGGCAGCGTGGGGAGCCTGTCTCCGTTGCGGCTGTCGGAGCGGAGAGCGCAGGGCGGAGGCGGCGGCGCTGCCTGTGTGCTGGGGATGGGCCTGAGCTCGCTGCGGGCGGGCAGTTGTTGAGGCGCAGGCGTTCTGGCCAGGGGGCTCACGAGAGCGGCCTGCGAGAAGTGTTCCGCGGCGAGGCGGGAAGCAAATTCATGGCCTGGGTGGCCTTTCTGGACCTGGGAGAAGCGTTCAATGCCCGCATGCCCGTGGCAGGTCCAGAACCGGAAGGCCAGAGGGTGGGCGGGCGGCGTTGAGGAAGACGGAGCGCTCAGCTTCGCTCATGTACCGGATGAGCGTGAGGACCACAGAGTGTCTCTCGGCGACACAGAGGATGGCCATGCATCTTCCCAGCCAGCTTCAGCGCGCCAGCTTGGTGGCGCGAAAGGGAGAGGTCCGTCTGCCGCATTCTCTTAAGTCGTTCGGACGCACGGCCGTTGATTTCTCTGTCATGGTCTTGCGCTATGTCACTCAGACAGGTCGGATTGCAGGCACCTGGAGAGACTCGACATGGAGTGCCAGCAAGCTGCAGCGGCCTGGCCCAGCGCGCTGCACATGGCAGCGGTGTGGAAGGTAGAGAGGACGCTCTGCCCAGCTTCGAGAAGGAAGCTTAGGAGGAAGGATCGCCATCCAGCGGAGGGCGAGCGCAGGCATGAGCGGCGACCAGATCTTCAGACGGGCAGCGCATGGCTATGGCGCCCTTTCTCTCGGTGGCTCCGTCCCACCGACGCAGCGAGGCGCGGAGACATCAGGCGGCGACCTCAGCCGAGAGAGGAGCTTTCCACGATTCAGTGAGCTTCGGACGTTGGAGCTGCAGGCAGGGAGGACGGACCGGGTGCCAGCGGGAGTGGTGGCGCGTGCAGGTTACTTGCGCGCCATGGGTTAACATGCGCCGAGCTCGCGGGTGTGGCGGTTGACGCCCAGCCTGAGGCCCAGACGCTCGACGGCAAGAGTCAGGAGGCGCATTCCAGGTCCTCTCGAAATGCCGGAGCGGGTCCCCGCAGAGTCATGACGCCGAAGAGCCCAGTGGAGACCATCGTTCGCTGTTAGAAGCGTGCGACGAAAGGGACTCCTTTCTTCCTCAGAGTCGGAGGGACGCTGCAGAGCGGCCACTCGGCGGCAATGGGGGGTCCAGCTCGGGGTGGAAAGAGAGCGGTCGGGGGCGGCGGCTGCGGCGCAGCCATCGCAGGTTCCGGCGGCCTCTGAGAGCGGCGCTTCTTCTTCCGCGCGAGAAGTCAGAGGCGGCGCGGGCTTGGGCGGATTTAACGACGAGGAGTCTTGCCCGCAGGAAGACATTGTCATCGCCTCGCAGAGAGAACATCCTCCATCGGCGAGGGCGAGTTCCGCATGTTCAAGCCCGAGACAGAGAGGGCAGATGAGGTGGCGGTCTCGTCTTCGAGCGGTGCGCTGCATGAGCCGCAGGAAATGCCAGACACTCTAAAAGACGCTCACGCTCTTTTGTGAAGGAGCAAGTGGAAGTCGTCGGACGGCGCTAGCTCGCTGAGGCGGCTGAAGGTGACAGAGGCCGGGTTCTTCAGGCTTCTTGCTTGCTGGAAGGTGCCTTGTCACGACGCGACGGCTTCAGTCTTGCGACGGCAGGCGATGAGATCGCTGAATCACAAATCAATCGTTGTTCCAAACCACGGAGAGTGCTTATATACACTCAAGCCACGCCCCTTCTGCGGGCTTTGACGTAATAAGCGAGCGTCGTCCGCTCATTGGGCGCGGGTTCAGCGCCGCTCTCCGATCGATTTGAGCACTTCCCAGAAACGAACCAATGAGCCTGCTAGTTAGCCCGCTCTAGGTCCTGCACCTGAGAAAGTGCGTTGACAATGATTACAAATTATAGAAATTTTTGGCTTCAAATTGTTCGGCAAAGAGATCTTCCCGTAGCGTAAGCTAGCTTACGCAATCGAGAGAACCTCTCGTAAGAGAACTACAAAGTTTGCTAGGACAAAAAGACCGTTAATCGCGCGAATAAAAAATTAACGCCGTTAAAATGGGTTTGCGTTAACGCCGTTAATAACGCGTTTAACTGAGAGCTCTAATATATATTAATTGCATTTGTGACCGCACCTTGAGCACAGGTGTTTAAATTTTTTTTAAACAGACTTCACTGTGACTGATAGCAATTCTAATTTCCAATTGGTTAAACTGATGTGTTGCAACAATCCTCAGTCTACCTTACAATTTTTCATACTTGGCTCCTTAGATTAGATGCAGGCTGTTGATAGACACAGGCGATTAGATGCTTTCCTTGGAGTTGATGTACTGTAAATAACTGGTTAATAATAGCAACTAACCCTGAACCTACTCCTAAACCTAAACTTAACCAGTGTAGTTATTTTATATTAACCAGTACTTTCTTAGGTATGCACACTGCAAGTACAGTACATGCAAGTGCATGTACTTTAAAGTGCAACCTAATTGTCCTCATATATAGAAATGCTTGATAAGCAGGGCTTACAACTCTAGTGTTTGAGTTGCATCCTTGAAAGCCCTCAGAGATAGTGTGTTTGTGCACTGCAGCTGTTAATAATGGCTTAGTTCCACATTAGACTGTTGCATTGCAACCTGTTCAGAGATTGATAGCTTAATTAATGAGCACAGGCTGATGATAGACTAACAAGGGCTAATTAATGTGACAGCACCTTATTTTTCCAATATTGCAATAAAGGCCAGCTGTCAATGATGATTAAATGACTGAAATAAGTCTAGTTTTCTTTTCAAACAATTTTTATTCCATTGAATTTGTCCATGTTTAGCCATCTACCTTAAAGTCTTGGCTATGAACTTTGCACCATTATTTCCCCCAAAAAAACAACAACAAAAAAAATAGTTCATTATGATAGGCAATTTTGAAGTGGCTAGCAATAGCAAGCTAGCTTTGAAAGCATATGATCCCACCCTCCCTTCAGAGCATCTTCAAAGCAATGCCTCCTCAAAAAGACATAAATGTGCACAGCAGGGTTTGCAAATCGTCATGAAGGAGTTAAATTACCTCATGTCTTAAAGCACATAACATTACAATAAAAAATGAACATAAACAACTTACAGAGCTCTAGTTGTACCCTGATTGCTGTAGATTCATTTTGGTATTGATAGTGCTATACATAGTATATAATTTCACCAACAGCAATTTTGCAGTATAAAGTAGGCCCTTCACCGTATCATGGTCTCACTCGCTATAGATCACAGTTGATCTTTTCACAGAATGAAATAAAAAAAAAAAAAAAAGGTTCGCAGAAGTTTCTCAAAATCAAATGGAATTATTTTTTGAATCCATGAACATACTTCACAAATCCCTCATAAAACTCTGTCTGAAAATTGCACATTTTAGTAATTCAAACGCAGCGCTTGATCACCTTGTGCGGATCAGCTATATCCAGTCTCTCAATATTTCCTTCTCAGTCCACATAGCGGCCCCTACAGGGAAACTACGGTACTGCATATAATTAACAAAAATGTACAACATTGTCAAACTTTAGGGTGTTACAGGTAGAATGTTACTAGTTGCCTATATACACACACTCACCTAAAGGATTATTAGGAACACTATTCTAATACTGTGTGTGACCCCCTTTCGCTTTCAGAACTGCCTTAATTCTACGTGGCATTGATTAAACAAGATGCTGAAAGCATTATTTAGAAATGTTGGCCCATAGTGATAGGATAGCATCTTGCAGTTGATGGAGATTTGTGGGATGCACATCCAGGGCACGAAGCTCCCGTTCCACCACATCCCAAAGATGCTGTATTGGGTTGAGATCTGGTGATTGTGGGGGCCATTTTAGTACAGTGAACTCATAGTCATGTTCAAGAAACCAATTTGAAATGATTGGAGCTTTGTGGCGAGGTGCATTATCCAGCTGTAAGTAGCCATCAGAGAATTGGTAGATGGTAGCCATAAAGGGATGGACATGGTCAGCAACAATGCTCAGGTAGACCGTGGCATTTAAACGATGCCTAATTGGCACTAAGGGGCCTAAAGTGTGCCAAGAAAACATCCACCACACCTTTACACCACTACCACCAGCCTGCACAGTGGTAACAAGGCATGATGGATCCATGTTCTCATTCTTTAAACTCAAAATTCTGACTCTACCATCTGAATGTCTCAACAGAAGTCGAGACTCGTCAGACCAGACAACATTTTTCCAGTCTTTAATTGTCCAATTTTAGTCAGCTCTTGCAAATTGTAGCCTCTTCCCTATTTGTAATGGAGATGAGTGGTACCCTGCAGGGTCCTCTGCTGTTGTAGCCCATGCTTAAGGTAGTGTGCGTTGTGGCTTCACAAATGCTTTGCTGCATACCTCAGTTGTAATAAGTGGCAGTGTTTCATTTTATTATTTTAGACAGGATTATTCATATTTTTATTGTTAATTTTCAGCTATAAGGTAGAAATTTATAGGGGAAAAATGAAACCTCACAACCCAGAAAAAGATTATTTACAATTTGATTTTTTTTTCCTTAATGGCAAAGGCAAAAGGAAAAGATTTCAGTGTGGCTGAAGCTGTAGTTACAGTATATAGATGTCATGTCAATATGTCTTAATGAATGAATAATGGTTGTCATTAAAAACACCCTATTCAGTGTGGAAAAGTTACACTCACAGTTCACACTGGAGATTGGTATGCTGAGGGCGCTGGCAGCCAGCTTACTTAATCCAGGGTAGAGTGGTCCCCACTCATCAGTTTGTGCCGCAAGCTTCTCCATAATTTTTTTGCTGGTCCATGTCCTGGAAGAATATTGCATACAAATTACATAACACACTTATTAACCTTCACTTGCCTAACTTAACCTTACTTGCGCTACATGTCAGAAAGGTCACTTTTATGTACATACTTGGAATGCTCCACACAGTATGTGTTTTCTGAAAGAAGCCCATTCTTGCAGCACCTGGTGGTTGCTTATCTGAAATTTCTGAGAGCAAGGTCAGGTTTGACACATTTTCAGCTTCTTCCCCTCTGGCTGCCTGAGGCCCAAAAACATGAAAAGCACTCAGTGGGTCCAAATAGAAAAGCACCGGTCCAGGCTATAAATCAAGGCATCCAGCACCATGCACACCCGCCTTTACTCCCATCTCCCTTTTCTCCAAACTCAACAACAACTATGCAACAACACCAGAGCATGTTTTAACACTTACCTGGCTCCTCAATCTGGACCAGAGCTGTTCTCAGCTGGATATTTCAAGTAATTTCTTCGAGTCTTGCTTGGATCATCCAGGTCTTGATTTAGCTGGGACAGGAATGACCCACGAGGTTGTATCGTCTTCATCAACTTTAATCTTCCTCAGAGCAGCCACTGTCACAGGAACCTAATGAAAATACAGGGATTAAATGTGGTAAATGCTGTAAAGAGCTTCTAAAATATGGCATTAAAATTAATTATTGCCTGGTATTTCAGTGTCAGAAAATTATCTTTTTCCTTTTGGAACAATTTGGACAGGCAGCTTATGTGTGGCAGCACAGTTGCTTGCAGGTAAACTGCTGCCACAAACCTGTATGTTGCCGGGAAGGAATACAGCCCCTTGGCTGATGGGCACCTTTTGACTTCTTACTCTTCAGCTAAGGCTACCATGACTGCTCATAGTTTGCGCTGGAGGTTTTTAATAGCTGCATCTTGCGAATCAAATTGATGTAAGTATTGTTTTACTTTCAGCAAAACTTGCCTTGACTTTCAAATCATTAATGACCAAGGTCTGCCCTGCCATCTTCAGAGCAGTAGTCCTATTGGTGCTGTTGCAAAATACGGGTGGAGCTTCTGCAGGTGTCCCTGAAATGTTCCTATGTAGAGGTACCGATGTTGACGCATCCTTGCATGACAGGGCAAGCCGATGGGCTGCATAGGCAATGGACACCAGCCAGGGAAGGCATCCTTAAGTTGCTTGGCTACACCATTTACTCTCCGTTTGTTGACACTGTTAGTTGTACACAACAATATCTGTTAACCCTTTTAGACGCAAGTTTAATATATTCTAACTGACCCCCCAGCGTGAGTTTTTCAAGGTCGACCGCTACTTAGAACTTGCCACTTTAAAAACATAAGTCACGTTTAAAAACGATTAAAAACTTGCCACGTTTCCATGGTGACGCGTCATTGCTTGTCACGTGACACAGCACTGAAAGAATGAGGATCTGCTTTTGTCATTTTTCCTTTTTTATTAAAAATGTTCACAAATGTATTAGCTATAGCATGAAACACTGATATTCAGATTGTCAAATATGTGCAAGTGGATGGGTTTTGTTGTTTAAACATCTTTTAACGATTGCGTTAGTTGAGACTGTTGGCACAATGGGCGGTACCATTTTAGTTTGTTTTACAGTTCAGAGAATCAGATCTGTTGGATTTACGTAGTCAATTCCTCCACTATACATGAAATACATGAAAGTAAGTGGCTGGTGAACTGGGAGAAGAATAGGGTCGAAGGTTAAAGACCCCCTCTGATGAAAAAAAAATATTTCTAGGTGTTAACATGTTCTTGTGTCATTTTTCTAATGTTAGAGGGCATTTCTTGAGAAAAATAAGTTGCATTTCTGAATATTTCTACCTTCAAATGGCTGTGAATCAGTAGCTGACGCTAAAATGCCGACTAAAATAGAGTGGAGTTGTGACGCAGTAGGGCCACAAGCTCATACTCTCCTCCCTCCATACTGATCCTCCCTAAACTTTTTACAAACAAGCATGTAGATAATGTATAATATACTGTAATAGTAGTTAATTCATGTATAATATATAATAAAACACACCACAGATGCACAATATAGAAAAGAGACGGACAGGGACAATATGGAACTTTTATTTTTCAGATAAGGTTTTATTGTGATTTAATGCCTATAAATATAAAACAATATACATTCAGGACGCAGTGAATAATACGAAACTAATGTTGTATTTCATGCGAGATACCAGCGGTCAAGTGACAAAAGAACGACTCATACCCGAAGACTGATAGATGAACCAGATCATTTCTCTTTCCGGTACTGACAGCATAGCCTCTATGGGACCGACAGGAAAAACGCAAGACTCGGATGCGGAGGTGAGGTGGTGAACTAACAGAATCAGACAGCAATAGCCTGAACTTAAGACTTAACAACTAATACATTAATACAACATTTGAGTTGCTTATAATTTGTACGTGTAAGCTAGCGGGGAGAGAAAAGAGGAGAGCTCAGCTCTCAGCAACATATATGCGTGTTTGTTAAATGTTGAATATAGTGTCAATGCATGTTTTACCTTGACCCTCTACCTTTACCTTCACACCCCAATATCTGCAAATCCCAACAAAGCAGGATAATTGGTGTGATATGCAACGGCAAAGGCAACCAGTACTGAGTGTGTTCCTGTGGGAAGTTTTATGTATCTGCAGCATCATTCAGAATCAATTTTAAACTATTAAGCGACCACTAAACTATTCAACCAAACAAAAATGTATATTGACGAACCCTGTGCATAAATGTTTAAAAATGAATATATTTATTGTGGAATAGCTTTAATATGTGAACAGGTCATTTACACAGGATCTTTCATTGTATTAGTGATGAGTGAAGAGTTTTAACACTCTCCTGGTGGTGTTGAGGTGCTTGTCCATGTAGTCAACTCTTAATCTGGCACCCAATTTCGATAAACAGCCTCTTTTAGGTGCCTTCTTGTACTGCTGGCACAAGCAACAGAACATTCCTACAGGCAATAAAGGATTAATTATATTTTCTTTCAAATGTACAAATATGGTGGATAATTCAGGTTATGAATTAGGTATAATCACCATGGCTTTGTATGTTGTACAACCAAGGCTTGAATCTGGAGATATCAACCCACATAGAGTATCTCATATCGTCATATTAGAATGATTTCTGAAGGTTCGTGTGACACTGAAGCCCTGCAAAGTGACCCGCTAAAAACCCGCAAAACCTACCTCAACCCGCTAACCTCAGCTCCTCCAGGTCCCCATCCGCCTTTCTCTTCACCAACCAGTTTCAGTAGACTCATCTGAAACATTAAATGAGATTTAACTATCAGGACGACGAGCTGTGAGGTGATTCTTCGTCACTGCATGTGGAAGCGGCAGGGGAAAGAAGGGGAACTTGTGAGGGCAACACTGAGTGGTTATTTCAGTCAAAGTTGCTCTTCTATCAGCTTGAATCAGTCGGCCTACTTCTCCTCTGACCTCTAGCATCAACAAGGCATTATTGCCCGCAGGACTGCCGCATACTGGGATGTGTTTCCCTTTTCAAACCATTCTTTGAAAACTTTAGGAATGGTTGTGCGTGAAAATCCCAGTAACTGAGCAGATTGTGAAATACTTAAGACCGGTCTGTCTAGCACAAGCAACCATGCCACGCTCAATTGCTTAAATCACCTTCTTTCCATTCTTACATTCAGTTTTGAGTTCAGGAGATTGTCTTGACCAGGACCACACTGCACTAAAGCAACTGTGCAGTTTCGTTCCGCTTTCAGTACGCTTGCCATTTGATGTTGCGCAACGTTGTGGTGGCCAAGCCAGCGCAAATTTTGTCAGCAGGAAAATGGTCCGAGGAATCGTTCGGTTTGTATGCATACTGAACCGGAAGCCTCAAACCGAAACGTTTCAATACGAATACATGTACTGTTACACTCCTAATATAGACTACACACAATTAGACCCACTTATGGTATTTCTTACAGTATGGTACGACAGTTATGTATGAACTGTGTTGTGTAAGTCTATTTTTACTGTGTAGTGTTTTCTAAATGTTATCATGCTGACAATAGCTCCCTATACTGGTGTTTGATTGACAGGAATTGTATTGTCCTGCTAATGCATCGATCTCTGTAGACCGAAGACGTTAGAGTCATAGTACCAGATGGAAGTACAAGCAAGATTGGGCCATTCAGTTCCATCAATAAATCAAGAGCTTCCTTTATGAATAAAGCCAATGATTAGATGCTAAGAGGATTGGCTGCCATGATTGTTATGTAGGACAAGCAACCGCTTTTCAGGGGAAAGTGCAGATGGGTGTAAGATTAAGGAGAGAAGAAACAGTGCAGCTATTGGGGCTGTTTAGATTGTGATTAAAACGATTATCTTCTAGCACTTTTTATTGTCACCCAAAACCCCGCTCTCTTAGAACACACCTTGATTTAGGCAAAATTTTAAACCTATTTCAGCAATCCAACGAGCAACTTCCTGCCCTTATAACGCTTATTATTTTATGCATTTTTTTTAAAAAATGCCTAATATATGGTGAAAAAACTGCGCAGATTGTGAAATACTCAGATTGGCCCATCTGACACCAACAACCATGCTACGCTCAAAATTGCTTATCACCTTTCTTTTCCATTCTGACATTCAGTTTTGAGTTCAGGAGATTATCTTGACCATGACCACACCCCTAAATGCATTGAAGCAAGTGCCATATGATTGGTTGATTATATAATTGCATTAATGAAAAAGTGAAAAGATGTATAGAATACTTTAGGTGAGTGTATACAACACATTATTTAAATGCAATTATTTAGTAAACAAGTTAACGTAATATTTTAAACAGTATTGTTGGTTACTCTGGAAATATTGCTGTAAGTGAAGCAAATACACAAACCAAGCCACAGAAGAACATACTGTTGCATCTCCAAACAAATTGAATGAACAAATCAGATGAATGAATGATTCAATGACTCACTCATTTTGAAAGAATTGGTTGAATTAATGAATCAATGACTTACTTATAATGTTGGTCACTTACAACATTATGAGTAAGTCACCAACAGGCATTATTATGTAAAAGACACCAACAGGCATGATTATGTAAAAAAAAACATCACTGCTCAATTAGTAAAATGGCAGACAGTCTGGATGCCCAAAAACAGACAAGCAGAATTAACAATTTACATTAAATTAGATATCAAAAATGCTTCTAACTAAACCGTCTTTTCTTAACAGGGCGAATTCAATCCGACTGGTGTTTGTTTATTTCACTCAGTGCTTACTGTTAGTGGAATCATACAAAAGTATCCCATTGATTGGTCTTTCTGTATGTGTGGCTACTTTTCAAAGAAGCTCTGTTTGAGTGAGTTATTCTTTTACTCTACATCTAAACATGCCTTAATGCGTCTTTGCAGAGCTGTGGAGAAGGTGGGCCATGCTAGTATTGATCGAGAAAGATGCAGGACAGAAGAGATGTTCTCGTGGGGCTGTTTTAATGGAAACACATTGTGATGAATCACAAGCTTCCATCTTATGATTGATAATGTTGCTTAACATTTAC
This sequence comes from Hybognathus amarus, assembly GCA_030378365.1. Taxonomy (NCBI): domain Eukaryota; kingdom Metazoa; phylum Chordata; class Actinopteri; order Cypriniformes; family Leuciscidae; genus Hybognathus; species Hybognathus amarus. The sequence continues at coordinate 32,400 of JAQIUQ010003478.1, read as the reverse complement.
AAGTCACTCTCCCCAGATAGTGCCTAGGATTAATGAAGGATTGCACATCCTTTCTCCTCAGAAAGGGGAAAAAAACAAGCAGAAATGTGTTGACATCAACAGGTTAAAGGGAAATCAGAAGAGCATGGAAAGATGGCATAAATGATGGCACAATGTGTTGCGTGTGTTTGTGGTTTGAGATTTGTTTTTCTTATTTAGACATTTACAGATTTCTTTCATCAAATGGATTTGAGGTTTGATTCATTTGGGAGCAGAGGATAGTAAGGACATGAAAATGTATTTCTAAGTTGAAGCATGTTGTTGCATAATAAAACTGATACAGATTTAACTGTAAAGGTCAAGTCTTAAAGCGTTCTCTGCAGATTAAAGCTTCTTGATAATGTTGCAAATAACTCTCATTATAATTTTGTTGTATGCTATTTTGTTTTATGGATCAAGACCCGTTTATAAACCAGCACAAAATTAGTAACTTAGACCTAGTAAATTAATCTGGTATTGTTATGGTGGCTGACAAGCCCAAAAACAAATATTGCAGATAAGTTGAGGGGTTATTTGGCACACTCAACAATAATGCCATTTATTAACATTAATTAATGTACGAAACATAAATGAACAATGAGTAATGTTTCTTACAGTATTTAATTTTTGTTAACGCTAGCTAATAGAAATACAGCTGTTCATTGATCATGTTAGTTCACAGTATATTAACATACCATTTTGGTTTATAAATATGTATGTTGAAATGAACATGAACAGTCTTAGTTCATGACATGTTAACTAATGTAGTTAACTAATGAAACCACATTGTAAAGTTTTGTTAGTTTTATTTATTCTTAACATGAGTACTTTTCAGTTTCCTAATATATGTCAAATGGTCCTCTTATAATTATTAAGAATGTAATTATTAAAATGTATAATATCGTTAGATATATTTACCAACACGTATAATCTTTGATATAGATTACATTGCCTTTTCAATAGTAAAACTGTATTAAAAATGTTTTGGGGAACTTACAATTTAGATGTACCTAATGATTCAGGAAACCTGAGGCAATATTATATATTATAAACTACATGTATAGCTTGTGTACTGATTTACAGTAATTGTTTAAACCTGCCATTGTGTACTACACATACTGTTTTGTCTAATACCAAAGTCACTTTGGATAATAGCGTCAACTAAATGTCTAAATATAATTTGTCAATTAGTAAGTAATACTTCAAATGTTTCATATCAGTTGAAACTCATGCTGTTATGAAATGTCAGGTATCCTAAAATTTTTCATTGTTATTGACATTTAGAGGAGTTTGCAGTTTTTTTAAAGTGATGTTGTCGATTGTTGAAGAACACAATGGATGTGAAGAACATTTCAGAGACCTTATACAGCTCAGTTTATAATTCCCACAAGAGACTCATTATAAAGCCAAGACTGAGGGAAGTGATTAATTCAGAGGGTTTTGATATTAGTTTTGAGGGGGCATGCAGTCTATTGGAGCGTGAAAGCAAGATCTGTGAGCGAATGATGGAAGGGAAAGGACTGAGGGTGACAGGGTAGGCCACTGTTTTAAGTTACCTCTACAGTCACCACTGAACTACAAAGTGAATCCATACTGCTCCTGAATTCATGCCATCCTTCTTATCTTCAAGCCATCTCTGAAATGGAAGGCTGCCTCAGAAAAGAATACTGGCTCTTTATTCTGGCTCTTTCTCCTCTCCAGAAGTTTATGTTTTAGAAATGTGTTTTGGTAGTTCCAACGTCTTTTATAGTAGTTGTTCTCATAGACCAATTTTTGAGCCAACAGTTGCACAATTCCGTCATGGCACTAACTGGAAGCAAAACAAATGGAAAACTGGAGACTGCAAATACAAACCTGCACATATTCAGCTACTTAATAAGGAGCTTTAAATTATTATTATCATTTTTCAATGTCATCTGTGTGTTGTGTGCAAGAAGTCGCTGAAAAATGAATATGCTGTATCTGGCATTTTTATTTCTAGAAAATAATCACATCATAAAAATTGCACCATAATGTCACGCTTTACGGTGTCGTCTTCTGGCGCTGGCTGGGCAGATGGTACTGCACAAGTCTTCTACATTACCATTTAGCACATAGTTATAGGCATCTAAAGATATACAGTATTGGCCATTCTACAGAATTGTTGCAAACTACACCTTAAGACCCTATGTATAGAATAGCTCTTGGTGTTGTTATAAGATATTGTCAGATGTGTCTGTGTTTGCTATATGTACTGACTGCATATGTGCATCATAGTTATTTATATTAACATAAAATGTGGACAGTCTGATTCAGCCATGGCAAACTAAGTATTGTTGTCACTACCAAAACATTACTGTCACTACCAAAAATGTGCAGTCACTACCGTAACATGGGATGTTTTGTCAAAAATAAAGTATATTGAATTATCAACTAATATGTTATGATAGTGTTTTGGTCCAATGTATATTCAAACTAATGAACCCTTAACTTTGGAATCAAATACGATAAACTTTATGCCTTCTACAAAGAAAGATTGGGTTCAAAATACAACAAAAGCTCTGATCTCAAAGCTCTGTTCTACTCTCCAGGTAACGGTCAGGTGTAGAAGTCAGGCCACTCAACTGGAGGTGGTGTTAACATTAATTCTGTCAGATAATCCATCCATTGACAGCGTGGGTCAGCCAATCTTGGTAACGGGTTCCGTCTGTTAAAATTAACCTTTGCAAATAACAATCGTGGTCCTGTTAGGGGTGGGGAAAATCGATACAGCATAGTATCGCCGATATTTTCTGTGGCAATAGTTTCGATACACGGGCGCCATAGTATGATCTTTTTTTTGCATATTTAATTATAAAATTATCTGTTTTACTTTCTGGTTTTCTTCATTGTTTTCTCTATTTTTCACTGCTTGAGAACATAGGTTTAATCTGAAATCGCCCCCTAAACAATCATTCACTAAGTTAGACTTATTCCTAAGTCCACTAATACTGTTTGCTTGAAGGAGTGAATGAAAACGAGTGCGTGAATTCGGACCGGTGTTGAGCGTAAGCTGTAGGCTCCACGCTAATGCTGTGTGGGACAGAGACGCGAATCTGACATGCGTCCATTTTCTCACAAATGTTCATTTAAGACTTTATTTAAATCATTTAGACAGCTCTTATGAGGACATTTGACAAAACTGACATTTTTCCATAATTTGTGTGTAATGATTTGTTCAAGCCCGAAAGAGAACTCAATAGGTCTCTCTCTCTCTCTCTCTCTCTCTCTCTCTCTCTCTCTCTCTCTCTCTCTCTCTCTCTCTCTACTCTCTCTCTCTCTCTCTCTCTCTGCTCTCTCTCTCTCTCTCTCTGTGTGTGTGTGTGTGCACGTGTGTGTGTGTGATACAGGCAGATTAACGGATACTGCATAATCTGTTTAAAAAAATGTGTTTTTCTTGTGTTGCCGCAGTGGGCAAGTGATGAAGCCGGTGTTGCGGCCAGTGTGTGAAATACCCATCAATATTCGAGGGGGTCTGCTATCTCCCGATTGTTGCGCAATATCGCAACTAATTTTGTCTATGCAGTATATAAACAAATGTAATAGTCTGTTTATTAAACTTTTTACTCATGTGTGCAGTTTTTGAAGGATTTAATATAGGCCTATATTTTAAATTTATATAAATAAATAAATTTAAAACAATTATACAAAACAGCTTTTTTTATAAAGAAAAATTAATTTAACCCAAATTTCTAAAATTAATTTATGGTGATAACATGGATCATTTGACATGGTTTAGTGTAAAATTGTTGCCCATCTTTTGGGAAGTGCAGTTTTAATAGATGACTATAGAGCTCCACTATATGCTTTTTGCTATTTGAGTGACTGAAAGATATCTTTTCACAAGTTTTAGTTGGATTCATATCTAAATATTATTCATATTATGAAATTATAATAATAAATAATACCTATAATAAAACAATTATAATAAAAAAAGGAATATTTGGCAGATTTTGCCTTTTTTGTTAATCAAACCTGGAAAAGATATTTACAAAGAGAGTTGAGTTTTTAGAGTTCATCATTTATTTAAGTTTTTTTTCTTCTTTTCATAAAATTATACAAATGTAATCTACACGTCAGTTACTAACTGTAACAGAACAGAAATGAACAGTCATACAGAACGCTCAAGGGTCAAGTTAAAACAGACCAAAGATGCCTTTGCTCAACTTAGGATAATTTATGTTTTTGATAAAATTTGAGATCCCCCTGAAATTTTTCTTTTGAGGCTTTCATGGGGGTCTCATGGGTTAATAGAGAGGTAGAGCCCCCAACCCACACGTATTTCGCACACTGGTTGCGGCTGAACATGTAACACCGACTATCGTAGCACGCGTGGAGCTCAACATTCATGTGAGAGGTCTCCTATTCAGAGAATAATTACATCCTGTCCTGTGTCCTGAATGTTCAAGAACAAGTTTTTGCACTTCAGTTAATGTGTAGATGTTTACAGAATTAAATGTGACATTTAATAAAAGTGGAAGTCTTTGAATTATATGGGGAACATGAATCTCAATAATTTTGCTTGTATCACAATATATTGAGAATCGCAATAATATTGAATCGTCGCCAAGAATATTGCGATTATATCGGAATCGTCACATTATTGCCAATTCCTACCCCTAGGTCCTGTATAGTGAGTGACCTTGCCCATTAAAGCTGCCGTTGGCAACAATTTTTATCATATTCAGTGAAATCGACACTATAATCCGACAGAACAATACAAATAAAGTGGTTTTAAAAAAAAAAAAACGAGCTTCTAACTCCATCTGGAGCATGTTATTTGTTTTGCAAAAATCCAGTGCCTGTTAACTGTGTCCAATCAGCCCAGGGGGTGTGAGATCTGACTGTCAATCACAGATTGGGCACATGTCACCCCTCACGCACGTTACAATCACATACACATGCCTGAAGTTTGCGCAGTAAGGAAGAGTGATGGCGGAACACTAACAAACCAAGTAAGCTCATTTAGAGTATAAATGACGTTAGCAATTGCAATATATTGGTAGATTAGCCAGGGCAGCATACCTCCAAATAATCCATGGTGTTGATGAATGCTGATGAGACGGTCGCGTTCACAGAAAACCTGGTGCGCACGCACTCGAGCACAAACTCTGTGGGAGGGTATTCGTTGATAGTGGGGGAGGGCCATATGAGTTGTAAACATTCAAAATGTTGCCAAAGTCCACTCGATCAGGCCATAGTTGCCGACCGCAGCTTTAAGATAAAATTGGATTTTCTATAGTCATTGTTCAACAAGCCAACAAAAATTGAAAACTAACGTTAGGGAAGTGGCCAGAGGGATCGTTCTGCCACGACCTAAGCTGCACCCCACAAAAACTTGTCACCATGGGGTTTATTTTGGGGGTTCTGGGTGGGAAATAGTTGTTGTCAGTCCAAAAAATACTTTAGAGGTCAGATTTGCTGTTTTTAAAGACAGAGAGCTCAGCCCTCTCTGTATCATATTCTAGGCAAAATATTAACCATATTCAAGGTTTTTGTAAAGTTGTAGAAGTTGTAATGGGCAGTTGGGGCAATGCCCCACCAAAATAATCTTCCAAACAACACCTATGTGCACTGAATTAATAATAAATGACACTCCGCATTCACTCAGAGTTCAGCATTCTGCAACAAATATTTTTCATTTCTGATTTTCTATACTATTTTAAGTTATACAGTGAGCAGGATATATTGATGTAGTTCATGCATGCTTCGGCAGGTATAGGCTATAATTATGATACTAAGCAGGGCAGCCGATCTTGGAGCCCTCCCTGAGCTCTACAGCGCCCCACATATTTCCAATGTAAATTTCTAGTGACTAATGAAACTGCAGCACACTCTAATAGAGAGCCATAGGGACAGATTTTTGGCTTTTCACGTGAGCTTGTGAAACAATTCCCTCTAGACCAAGTTAATATCAGTCTACTTCAGCTATATCTGCATCTGGTCAGTAATTGGCATGTCTGTTTTTCCTATGTGAAGTAGCATATCAAATTGATGAAAGTATAAACCCTTTAGTTTAAACGTGCTTATTTGGATAGCTTTTATATACAGTGGTTCTGTTGTGTTTGTTTTATGTTTGTTCTGAGAATAGACATGAATTCCTAACTTGTAACATTCTAAAACAACATTTAGATCCAATAAATACATTAAGCCAATTCTAAGACGGCATTCTATGGTTTGTCGTGTACTAAAGCATATCTATCGCCATTAGAGCGCCACCTGCAGGCTGAATAGCGCAAGGACATTAGAATCTGCCAAAAGTGTGGCTGATGTGTTCAGCAATTAGAATATAAAGCTTACATAATGTTTATCATAAACCAGTGCTAAGACCCAGAATTTGCCCTATCTAAATTTATGTCCAGGAGCCAATATTGAGTTTGACCATTATTCACTACATAGATTGTCATTTAAAGGATATCTTTACTTATTTGATGTGGGGATTTGTTGCCATGATTATGGTTTTAACACGTTTAGAGTAATGCATTGTGGTTACCCTGGATTTCCCATTATGTTTCATTCTCTGGAAACAATATGGAAATGTGATTAGAATGATAGATATATTCATCAATGGGGTGAGTCAAGTGCAATAACCCCAGTCATGTAAATGTAAAGCCGCAGATGGAGGCATCGACAGTGGTGAAAGAGAGGCCTACACTTGCCTACTGATGAAAGTGCTTGACAAATGCAGTTTTCATTACTTGGTTGACATATTTGTCAATGGGTCGTAGTTTCTTTTAAATGGCTAATAAGCTTTAGTTTACATCATAGCTGTGATCCCATGATTTGCTGTATGCTAGTCAATGTTAGGTGGCATGAAGTGGGAGGGAATGCTGTTATTAGAGCGCATTTGATTGGGCCAATTTAAGGGACCAAAAACTGTGACACAATCAATATTTTTCCACTAAAAACATTTGTCAAACACTATTTCTGTTAAATTTGCCATTTGGCAAATTAATTAATTGAAATTTAAATCTGAAAGTTTGAAACAAGTGCTGCGACGGTGCTAAATGGATCCGCTGTATGCGAGTATCTGACATTTCTTGGGGCTTTCATTCAAACAGCCGAGACATTTTGAGAAATACTGATGCATCAGTTCTGACAAGATCACTGTGAGTTGCAAAGTAAGACATGTTTTGGATCAACACATTGTTGATCCTGAAACAACATTTCTCTCCAAAAATGTAGTCCTATCCCTATCCCTACCCCTAAAACCCATGGACGTCCGGAACCATTGTATATGGGCTGGACAAGAACCACCCACTTTAGACCTACTCACTTTCACCGTTTTTAATTCAGCGCACATGTCCATTCAGAACGCCGTCAGTCAAATCCATTCCACTTGAGTAATGCCATTAATAATAAATTAAACTCCATTCCTCGTTTTAGCTACAGCATTTATTTCCACGCATCCTGCTCAAATCAATTCCACTTGGCTCATTCAGAGTTACACCAAACCCTTACTTTTCAGGCTAGAGAAGCCACTGTGCCTGTGCTGTCCTATAGGAACCAGCGATCAATGCAGTGATGCAATTACTTTTCCAATCAGAAATTGTCTCTTTTACTTATGGCGGGACCGTTTCTCTCAATCATAAGTCAACTGTATTTCTAGTCTTTAAAGGGGTGAAGAACTGAGAAATCTAATTTTGACATCTAAGAGGTTATCATATTATAAGAATATCCTGTAAGTTTCAGAACTGAAAACGTCCTTGTTAGTCCAATAAAAGCTTTTATTGACACCAGCCTCAACAAATGACTTGTTTTTAAAAATGGGAAACTATGACATCAACAGGGTTAAAACACCACCCCGCAGAAGATCAACGCCTGCTTCAACACGGCCTGTTTAGCCCTTGCCCACCGATTCGCACATTACATGCATAGCTAAGTAGCCTAACATACATGCCTACCTCGTGATGACAAACCGGATCGAGCAGAATATTGTGCAGTGCCTGGTTGTGGAAGACAGTCGCTGCATAAGCTTCCTCTGGATTCCAATAGGACTGCATGGATAAACTTTATTTTTAATGACGTTCCAGCTGATGAGGGTAAAACATCGTCGACTGTTCGCTTCATTTCACTGAGGATTGTTTTGTAAACAAGACTGGATTTGCAGACCGATTAAGAGTAAAGAACGGTGCTGTGCCGTCTATATTGGATCTGACAGGAATTGTACAACACACGGACTCTGGGTCGAACATGTATGGGCGAATCCTGTTGCCATTTGACAACATTGGACATTTTCCCCACGTGCACCGGGTGAGTTAAACTCATTATAATATGCAAAACTGTTATCCACTCACAGCAGTGGCCGTTATTTTCCAAATCTTCAGTGCGACACGCCCATAAAAAAGACAGGTAGGCTTTTTCAGGTAGGCTCACAACTTGGGTACAAAATAGCCTATTACTTATTCATTTTGATGTTTTTGAATGCAAAAACCAAGAGAACATCATAAATTGACATCAGACAACAATATAATAAAATTTAAATAGCCAGTTCATGACCCCTTTAATATCTAGCTCAGGTGGGTCTTGCAGTTTGCTCACATATTATCATTAAACAAGCTGGTATTTTAAGTGAATGTTCATTCATTAATTGTTCACCTGTTGATTTTAAAAGCATCATGTAGTCTTTGTTGCAGGATTGGATAACAGTTACACTTAAACTGTTGTTATAACGCTTAGAGTTATCTGGCATTTTTGATAGGCTAGCTAGCTTGCTAGAGGCACTGGCTCCGGCTCTGGAACAGGCACTTTTTGGCTCCGGCTCTGGAACAGGCAATTTTTGGTTCCATCAGGGATTGATTAGATTGCTGTTGTTTGCTATTGCTGCAATCTCATGTTATTCATTCCTCATGACAAAATTAAATATTGTTGCAAGAGAGAAGTTTGATTAAAAATTATGAGGGCACATGCATTAAAAAAAAACATTCAACCCTATCTCTTTGTGTAAAATTTTAGTTTTATCAATAATAGCCATTATAAAAGTATATTGAAAAAGTACACAAGTTATGCAGTAAAGCTTTAATAACATGAAGCAAACAATTCAGTTAAATATAGCCTTCAAATTCAGCACTCAAATATATGAAACTTCAGTTAGCCTTCTGCCAAAACTATTGGCCAGGGAATGAATTATAGGTTCACGAGACTAAAAATCGCCTGTTAGGTCTATATAAGACAAATTATATTATATAACTACTACAGAGACGTCAGAGTCAGCAGCAAACTATTTTATAGTCTACTATAAAATTAAGAAAATAAATATAGCACAAATGTATAGCACTGCTGTTTAATGAGGCAGCAACTAATGATAGATAGGACAGAACAACAATTTGTTATTGAAATTAATAATACAATTAATAATCTTTCATTGCACAAAATTATGATATGATTATGAAAGACTCTTATGAAAAGATTTATGAAAGATTGTGAATAAGTGCGGCACACAGCGCTTATGCACATCACGAGCGCTGAATGATGCGCTTGAGGCAACACGAGTCACAGCGCGCAGCTCTTCGAGTCCGTTTGGAAAAGTTCTAAGCACAAAGGAAATACATTGATGCTTAGTGTATACAGTATCTATCTATGCAATAGTTTATTGAGCCTTTTCTTTTAACAGTTTAACATTTCAGTTACTGTGCGCATGAAGAACAATGATAGTGCTCTCCAGTGTTGTGATACAGAAAGGAACATGATTGAGGTACAGCAAGTCAATTCAATTTATGCAAAACCAGAGCTTTATCTACAGATCAAGTATAATAATATTAACATTTATTCATCTTGGAGAGAGTTTTCATCGTTGCCGAACGCGACGCGCTGTGCTGTTTTAATGCTGAATGGAGAATGACTGACGATGCGCGGTTTGAACGTGAATGGAGAATGACTGACAGCGGAGGGAAAAGTTTACGTGAACTTGCATTTAATGACAAACATTAATTTCTATCTCACATTATACTACAGTATGGCTTCATATTTATTACGAGTTTTTGAACTCAACCTGAGCGCTCGTTGCCGCGGCCATCAGTGGACACAGTGTTCTCTGTAGCTCGCGCAGTCTTCACTCGGACGCGCGCTTCCGTTGCGGGACAGACTATTCTTTCTTTACATGTTGATCACAGTTTGACAAGCAGACAGTGGCGTGGTACACACATTGCAGATGGATTGCTAGTGAAATGCTTTTTCACACACCTTGTACAATTGCCAGACAGCTGAAGCCATTTTTACCAGGGCATAAAAAAATTGTCTTACGAGTTTTGTGTCATCTGATCGGCTTTTCTGGATCGGCCTTTATAGAGACCGTCGATCACACATCCCAAAGCAATTATCGGCCGATCGTGATCGGCGACTGATCAATCGAAGCACCCTTACTAATGACTCGTTTCAAAAACAATTCATAAGACTCAGAGTTCGACTCTCACTTTTGAAAGACAATAACTTTATATACGTGCACTTTCAGATATAAATCTTTGCAGGATGCTTTCATTCCCTTAGAGCTATATTCCACACCATATGAACAGTCATTTTCAAAAATCCATTATAGGGGTTTTTTTAATGAGAAATTGAACAGGTGTTCCTAATAATCCTTTAGGTGAGTGTATGTCAACTGTATATAAAAAAGGCGCTTCTAATGCCCTTGTAGCACGCGCAAGTGAGGATATGATAGTGATCACGGTATGGTTTGGCTTTTTGGTACCATTCACAACTTTTGACAGTGGATATGCAAATAATTGAATACCGAACTGTACCGTACTGCTTAGTGGAAACAAGCCATAACATACACATACATGCATTTAGATTACCAAGGAAAATAGAGCTGAAGCAGAAAACAAGAAACAATAGCATTGTTTGATGTTCAGCAGATCAACAGCCTGAGCAAAATCAGTTTAGTTCTAACATTATTAAAAAGGAGTAAGGATACTTGATGTATCAAATAATGAAACTAAGTTTGATACTTGCATGTCTCGTCCATTTGCATTAAACTGTCCTGATGCAATTTGTTGAGGCTTCAGTTGATCTTTGATGTGGTCTTGATAGAGAGAACCAGTGGTAGCCAGAAAATCTTTAGTGAATGGAAAGTGAATCTTTAGTGAATGGACTATTCATTTCGTAAAATAATAGGTACAGTAACTCATTACTTAACATGAACTTGTAAGCCTTTTTGACCAAGTACACAAACAAGTAAATTTTTTCTCTTGGTGAAATTCTATAATGTTTTTTTTTCTTTGCTTTGTTCACAATGTCACATCCAGGCTTGATAGTTTTTTGTGTCTCTGGCTCTTCATGTGTGAAGTGAGTGTTGTGCCAGATGCTAATCTCACTAGCCTACTTGTCCCACATGTCTATAAGTGTAAGCATCTTGAAACATCGATCGGTGCTGTCAATCCCATCACAGCAGATTATCAGTGTAACAAGTGTAGTGCATGGTGATGTGCTTCATTCATCCGTTTCTCCTGCTGAGAGCATTAACTGTGATACAAACATGCTAAAGGCAACAGCTTCAGGTAAATACTGAAAGAAAACTATGCACTTCCTTTAACACCTGATGTGAGGTGCTGGTGCAGGTTAAAACCAGTTATTGTCATTCATTTGCCATCTAAATGAGCAGGACGTTGTGGCAGCATGCAGACATTGGCAAGACAGCTCCCGTGCAATTGGCTGTCCTGCGGCAACTGCAGCAGCCTATGAGAGAGGCCGTTGGTGACGTCAGATCCAATAGGGGTGCTTCACGCATCACTGGATCTGGAGTGAAGAAGCTGCGCCGGTTTGAGAATAAGCCTTCTGCAAGACGAGCCTCTGCTCATGCCAGACTGCACTCAGCGACGGGGGGCCGCCATGTCATCTGTGTTTCCTGCCTGGGAGAGGATCATGCAGCTCATGCCAACTCGCTTGGCATCCTTACACAGAGACTGCACTTCCACCCGCTAAAGTGTCGTGTCTGTAAAAAGTGCCATACTCGGCAGGTTCCTGAGCCTTCTCCATTCTGCAATGCAGCTCGCCGGACTCGCCTGTTGGCTACACACAGCTTCATCACGGACGTGGGCTACGCGGAACAACTGCCGCCCATCCACCGCCGCTTCAGTCAGTGCCTGTCTGTGGACCTCCCCCTCTCTGCCTGTGAGTCAGTAGGGAAACGGGGCCAGCAGTCGAGTCGTAACTGATCCGATGGCGGAGCCACGGCCTCGGAGTGGGAGGCCCCCCATGATCTCGGTTCGACAAATGTTTCATACAAAAGGCTACTGCACCGTCCGCGCGCGGGAGACAGAGGATACCAATCTCTTCCTCCTGTGGAAGAAGCTGTACAGTCCATCTTTGCCCGCCCTCTGTTGGACGACAAGCAATGATGGTGTTACCCTTCTCACGTTGCCGAACTCTTTCCGTCATGTCACTCCTGGGCTTACTCCGCCACTGGACAGGCTGTGTCTGCGTTACATTCAGATGGCCATACTGCAGAAACTCCAGGCCGACCTTCTCTGAAAACTGGATGAGGAAGACCGGAAGCTATCAGCATGCCGGATCTCAGGAGTGCTACGGACCTTGCTCTTCGTGCTGCAAAATCCCGCTCACAGGCCATATGGACCACTTGGCTCCTCTCACCTTCGCTGAGAGACAGCTGTGGCTGACAGGCCAGATGGATGCCGGACTCAGAGTCAGAGTCTGAGATCTCTACCTTGACGTGCCATCTCCCCAGCTGGCCTCTTCTGGATCTTCCTCTTTGGAAGATTTCTACGGCAGTAGAGTTCGCAGAGGTTCAGAAGACATCACTCACAGGCTATGAAGCACTTCTTACCAAAGTGCTCTAGCTCCGCAGCAGGTCACTCAAAACAGTTGCTCCTGCTCTTGAAGTTCTCAGCCGCAGCCGCCGCCAAACTCAGAGTTGTAGACTGCCAGCTCATGGGACAGCTGATACTTTCACCAATCTCCGGCTTCTGCAATATTGCAAGGGAATGAATTCGAGATTCGACTTGGCACGGCTACTAGAAGATATGTACAACTGTGAGAACAGATTGCTCATGTCACATCTGATGTCGTCGAGACTTTTGCGGTGAACCCTGCGCATTGCGGCTTTGGCAATCACAAAGTGTTTTTTTTCTGTTGAAGTTTATGGTGTCACTGGGTCTATTTCTTTTACTGTCTATGAAGTCTACATATGCCGCTGGACTCATGCGTCCTCCATGCCAAATTAACATTTTTCACTTACGCGTTTGCTAGTTTATCCTCATCCAATGACGCGAATGGGTTATGGGCAATATCAGCCCTGGTTCAGCTGCGCGCATTGCAGTCTGCCCTTCGGAAACAGTAGACCATTCCTGGTTACTCTTGGAAACACTCATTTCAACATACTACGATTTTGGAACTTTGCACTAATTCTATTTTCGAATACTATTTTAGCTTTATATATCGGTTAGGAATCAGACTAGACTATAGGCCGTGTTTTTCATTCACTTAGAGCTATGTTCTTTCGCTCTTTCTTTTTCTCTTTCATTCTTTCTTTCTCTTCATTGCTTTCTTTTTCTCTTTCGTTCTTTCTTTTTCTCTTTCGGTTCTTCCTTTTTCTCTTCGTCTCTTCTCCTTTTTCTCTTTCGTTTCTTTCTTTTTTCTTTCTTTCCTTTTTTTCTTTTCTTTCTTTTTTTCTTACAGCGAGATCCATTTTATCCAAGTATCCGCTCTAATCTGCGGGCCAGTTTATTCATAAACATTTTCATTGTATTCACCGTATGAGGATTTTTCAATATCCAGAAGACAAAAGTGGCAAAAAAAGTCATGGAAAATGATAAATCCAAGTGCCCTTTTACTGTCCACTTTGTCTCCTCAATTGCAAAAATGAGACAGCTGAAAACATTCTTCTCCTGCTCCTTTTTGTGTGGTTAGCTCTTAATCACTAATTATGGGGCTTTGGTGAATTCAGTTTTTGTGTTCGTTTCAGTGGCCTACAGACACAGCCAGAAATAGAGTCCCAGTCTCTAAGCGCTATTGATTTATTTTCAATGAGTTAGTGTTATACAAAGTCCTAAGAGGATGAGGACGAGGAGAGAGGAGACCCAGGTGATGTTATTATCAGGTGCATCTAAACATTAAGATGAAGTTGGTGAACATGAGCCAAGTTGCAATCACTTAGAAACCATGGGAAGTAACAGGAGACTGCTGTAGCATCCCTATTACGTTACACATGGCCACTGGAGTGCCCATCAGGAATATGAGACCAGCGGGCCCACAATCAGGCCGGCCTGAATGTGGGCCCGCTGGTCTCATATTCCTCAGCACTCGGTGAATGTCCAGAGGCCAGTTGAATAGGGATGCTACAGCAGTCTCCTGTTGCTTCCCACCGGTTTCTAAGTGATTGCGACTTGGCTCCAGTGTTTCACCAACTTTCAGTCTTGATGTTTCAGATGCAGCCTGATAATAACGTCACCTGGGTCTCCTCCTCTCTCGTCCCCATCCTACTAGGACTTTGTATAACGCTAACTCAAGTTGAAAATAAATCAATAGCCGCTTAGAGACTCGGACTCTATTTCTGGCTGTGTCTGTAGGCCACTGAAACGAACACAAAAACTGAATTCACCAAAGCCCCGTAATTAGTGATTAAGAGCTTACCACACAAAAAGGAGCAGGAGAAGAATGTTTTCAGCTGTCTCATTTTTGCAATTGAGGATACAAAGTGGACAGTAAAAGGGCACTTGGATTTATCATTTTTTCCATGGACTTTTTTTGCCACTTTTGTCTTCGGATATTGAAAAATCCTCATACCGTGAATACAATGAAAATGTTTATGAATAAACTGGCCCGCAGATTAGAGCGGATACTTGGATAAAATGGATCTCGCTGTAAGAAAAAAAGAAAGAAAAGAAAAAAAGGAAAGAAAGAAAAAAGAAAGAAACGAAAGAGAAAAAGGAGAAAGACGACGAGAAAAAGGAAGAACCGAAAGAGAAAAAGAAAGAACGAAAGAGAAAAGGAAAGCAATGAAGAGAAAGAAAGAATGAAAGAGAAAAAGAAAGAGCGAAAGAACATAGCTCTAAGTGAATGAAAAAAACGGCCTATAGTCTAGTCTGAATCCTAACCGATATATAAAGCTAAAATAGTATTCGAAAATAGAATTAGTGCAAAGTTCCAAAATCGTAGTATGTTGAAATGAGTGTTTCCAAGAGTAACCAGGAATGGTCTACTGTTTCCGAAGGGCACACTCCAATGCGCGCAACGTGAACCAGGGCAGATATTGCCCATAACCCATTCGCGTCATTGGATGAGGATAAACTAGCAAACGCGTAAGTGAAAAATGTTAATTTGGCATGGAGCACGCATGAGTCCGGCGGTTATGTAGACTTCATAGACAGTAAAAGAAATAGACCCAGTGACACCATAAACTTCAACAGAAAAAAAACACTTTGTGATTGCCAAAGCCGCAATGCGCAGGGTTCACCGCAAAAGTCTCGACGACATCAGATGTGACATGAGCAATCTGTTCTCACAGTTGTACATATCTTCTAGTAGCCGTGCCAAGTCGAATCTCGAATTCATTCCCTTCCAATATTGCAGAAGCCGGAGATTGGTGAAAGTATCAGCTGTCCCATGAGCTGGCAGTCTACAACTCTGAGAATGGCGGCGGCTGCGGCTGAGAACTTCAAGAGCAGGAGCAACTGTTTTGAGTGACCTGCTGCGGAGCTAGAGCACTTTGGTAAGAAGTGCTTCATAGCCTGTGAGTGATCTCTTCTGAACCTCTGCGAATCTCACTGCCGTAGAAATCTTCCAAAGAGGAAGATCCAGAAGAGGCCAGCTGGGGAGATGGCACGTCAAGGTAGACATCTCAGACTCTGACTCTGAGTCCGGCATCCATCAGGCCTGTCAGCCACAGCTGTCTCTCAGCGAAGGTGAGAGGAGCCAAGTGGTCCATATGGCCTGTGAGCGGGATTTTGCAGCACGAAGAGCAAGGTCCGTAGCACTCCTGAGATCCGGCATGCTGATAGCTTCCGGTCTTCCTCATCCAGTTTTCAGAGAAGGTCGGCCTGGAGTTTCTGCAGTATGGCCATCTGAATGTAACGCAGACACAGCCTGTCCAGTGGCGGAGTAAGCCCAGGAGTGACATGGCAAGAAAGTGTTCGGCAACGTGAGAAGGGTAACACCATCATTGCTTGTCGTCCAACAGAGGGCGGGCAAAGATGGACTGTACAGCTTCTTCCACAGGAGGAAGAGATTGGTATCCTCTGTCTCCCGCGCGCGGACGGTGCAGTAGCCTTTTGTATGAAACATTTGACCAACCGAGATCATGGGGGGCCTCCCACTCCGAGGCCGTGGCTCCGCCATCGCATCAGTTACGACTCGACTGCTGGCCCCGTTTCCCTACTGACTCACAGGCAGAGAGGGGGAGGTCCACAGAGACAGTGCACTCAGAACCCGCGGTGGATGGGCGCCAGTTGTTCCGCGTAGCCCACGTCCGTGAAGAAGCTGTGTGAAGCCAACAGGCGAGTCCGGCGAGCTGCATTGCAGAATGGAGAAGGCTCAGGAACCTGCCGAGTATGGCACTTTTTACAGACACGACACTTTAGCGGGTGGAAGTGCAGTCTCTGTGTAAGGATGCCAAGCGAGTTGGCATGAGCTGCATGATCCTCTCCCAGGCAGGAAACACAGATGACATGGCGGCCCCCCGTCGCTGAGTGCAGTCTGGCATGAGCAGAGGCTCGTCTTGCAGAAGGCTTATTCTCAAACCGGCGCAGCTTCTTCACTCCAGATCCAGTGATGCGTGAAGCACCCCTATTGGATCTGACGTCACCAACGGCCTCTCTCATAGGCTGCTGCAGTTGCCGCAGGACAGCCAATTGCACGGGAGCTGTCTTGCCAATGTCTGCATGCTGCCACAACGTCCTGCTCATTTAGATGGCAAATGAATGACAATAACTGGTTTTAACCTGCACCAGCACCTCACATCAGGTGTTAAAGGAAGTGCATAGTTTTCTTTCAGTATTTACCTGAAGCTGTTGCCTTTAGCATGTTTGTATCACAGTTAATGCTCTCAGCAGGAGAAACGGATGAATGCAAGCATCACCACTGCACTCAGCTTGTTACACTGATAATCTGCTGTGATGGGATTGACAGCACCGATCGATGTTTCAAGATGCTTACACTTATAGACATGTGGACAAGTAGGCTAGTGAGATTAGCATCTGGCACAACACTCACTTCACACATGAAGAGCCAGAGACACAAAAAACTATCAAGCCTGGATGTGACATTGTGAACAAAGCAAAGAAAAAAAA
The DNA here is from genome assembly GCA_030378365.1 of Hybognathus amarus. Taxonomy (NCBI): domain Eukaryota; kingdom Metazoa; phylum Chordata; class Actinopteri; order Cypriniformes; family Leuciscidae; genus Hybognathus; species Hybognathus amarus. The sequence continues at coordinate 15,124 of JAQIUQ010003478.1, read as the reverse complement.
ACATTATAGAATTTCACCAAGAGAAAAAAATTACTTGTTTGTGTACTTGGTCAAAAAGGCTTACAAGTTCATGTTAAGTAATGAGTTACTGTACCTATTATTTTACGAAATGAATAGTCCATTCACTAAAGATTCACTTTCCATTCACTAAAGATTTTCTGGCTACCACTGGTTCTCTCTATCAAGACCACATCAAAGATCAACTGAAGCCTCAACAAATTGCATCAGGACAGTTTAATGCAAATGGACGAGACATGCAAGTATCAAACTTAGTTTCATTATTTGATACATCAAGTATCCTTACTCCTTTTTAATAATGTTAGAACTAAACTGATTTTGCTCAGGCTGTTGATCTGCTGAACATCAAACAATGCTATTGTTTCTTGTTTTCTGCTTCAGCTCTATTTTCCTTGGTAATCTAAATGCATGTATGTGTATGTTATGGCTTGTTTCCACTAAGCAGTACGGTACAGTTCGGTATTCAATTATTTGCATATCCACTGTCAAAAGTTGTGAATGGTACCAAAAAGCCAAACCATACCGTGATCACTATCATATCCTCACTTGCGCGTGCTACAAGGGCATTAGAAGCGCCTTTTTTATATACAGTTGACATACACTCACCTAAAGGATTATTAGGAACACCTGTTCAATTTCTCATTAAAAAAACCCCTATAATGGATTTTTGAAAATGACTGTTCATATGGTGTGGAATATAGCTCTAAGGGAATGAAAGCATCCTGCAAAGATTTATATCTGAAAGTGCACGTATATAAAGTTATTGTCTTTCAAAAGTGAGAGTCGAACTCTGAGTCTTATGAATTGTTTTTGAAACGAGTCATTAGTAAGGGTGCTCCGATTGATCAGTCGCCGATCACGATCGGCCGATAATTGCTTTGGGATGTGTGATCGACGGTCTCTATAAAGGCCGATCCAGAAAAGCCGATCAGATGACACAAAACTCGCAAGACAATTTTTTTATGCCCTGGTAAAAATGGCTTCAGCTGTCTGGCAATTGTACAAGGTGTGTGAAAAAGCATTTCACTAGCAATCCATCTGCAATGTGTGTACCACGCCACTGTCTGCTTGTCAAACTGTGATCAACATGTAAAGAAAGAATAGTCTGTCCCGCAACGGAAGCGCGCGTCCGAGTGAAGACTGCGCGAGCTACAGAGAACACTGTGTCCACTGATGGCCGCGGCAACGAGCGCTCAGGTTGAGTTCAAAAACTCGTAATAAATATGAAGCCATACTGTAGTATAATGTGAGATAGAAATTAATGTTTGTCATTAAATGCAAGTTCACGTAAACTTTTCCCTCCGCTGTCAGTCATTCTCCATTCACGTTCAAACCGCGCATCGTCAGTCATTCTCCATTCAGCATTAAAACAGCACAGCGCGTCGCGTTCGGCAACGATGAAAACTCTCTCCAAGATGAATAAATGTTAATATTATTATACTTGATCTGTAGATAAAGCTCTGGTTTTGCATAAATTGAATTGACTTGCTGTACCTCAATCATGTTCCTTTCTGTATCACAACACTGGAGAGCACTATCATTGTTCTTCATGCGCACAGTAACTGAAATGTTAAACTGTTAAAAGAAAAGGCTCAATAAACTATTGCATAGATAGATACTGTATACACTAAGCATCAATGTATTTCCTTTGTGCTTAGAACTTTTCCAAACGGACTCGAAGAGCTGCGCGCTGTGACTCGTGTTGCCTCAAGCGCATCATTCAGCGCTCGTGATGTGCATAAGCGCTGTGTGCCGCACTTATTCACAATCTTTCATAAATCTTTTCATAAGAGTCTTTCATAATCATATCATAATTTTGTGCAATGAAAGATTATTAATTGTATTATTAATTTCAATAAAATATTGTTGTTCTGTCCTATCTATCATAAGTTGCTGCCTCATTAAACAGCAGTGCTATACATTTGTGCTATATTTATTTTCTTAATTTTATAGTAGACTATAAAATAGTTTGCTGCTGACTCTGACGTCTCTGTAGTAGTTATATAATATAATTTGTCTTATATAGACCTAACAGGCGATTTTTAGTCTCGTGAACCTATAATTCATTCCCTGGCCAATAGTTTTGGCAGAAGGCTAACTGAAGTTTCATATATTTGAGTGCTGAATTTGAAGGCTATATTTAACTGAATTGTTTGCTTCATGTTATTAAAGCTTTACTGCATAACTTGTGTACTTTTTCAATATACTTTTATAATGGCTATTATTGATAAAACTAAAATTTTACACAAAGAGATAGGGTTGAATGTTTTTTTTTAATGCATGTGCCCTCATAATTTTTAATCAAACTTCTCTCTTGCAACAATATTTAATTTTGTCATGAGGAATGAATAACATGAGATTGCAGCAATAGCAAACAACAGCAATCTAATCAATCCCTGATGGAACCAAAAATTGCCTGTTCCAGAGCCGGAGCCAAAAAGTGCCTGTTCCAGAGCCGGAGCCAGTGCCTCTAGCAAGCTAGCTAGCCTATCAAAAATGCCAGATAACTCTAAGCGTTATAACAACAGTTTAAGTGTAACTGTTATCCAATCCTGCAACAAAGACTACATGATGCTTTTAAAATCAACAGGTGAACAATTAATGAATGAACATTCACTTAAAATACCAGCTTGTTTAATGATAATATGTGAGCAAACTGCAAGACCCACCTGAGCTAGATATTAAAGGGGTCATGAACTGGCTATTTAAATTTTATTATATTGTTGTCTGATGTCAATTTATGATGTTCTCTTGGTTTTTGCATTCAAAAACATCAAAATGAATAAGTAATAGGCTATTTTGTACCCAAGTTGTGAGCCTACCTGAAAAAGCCTACCTGTCTTTTTTATGGGCGTGTCGCACTGAAGATTTGGAAAATAACGGCCACTGCTGTGAGTGGATAACAGTTTTGCATATTATAATGAGTTTAACTCACCCGGTGCACGTGGGGAAAATGTCCAATGTTGTCAAATGGCAACAGGATTCGCCCATACATGTTCGACCCAGAGTCCGTGTGTTGTACAATTCCTGTCAGATCCAATATAGACGGCACAGCACCGTTCTTTACTCTTAATCGGTCTGCAAATCCAGTCTTGTTTACAAAACAATCCTCAGTGAAATGAAGCGAACAGTCGACGATGTTTTACCCTCATCAGCTGGAACGTCATTAAAAATAAAGTTTATCCATGCAGTCCTATTGGAATCCAGAGGAAGCTTATGCAGCGACTGTCTTCCACAACCAGGCACTGCACAATATTCTGCTCGATCCGGTTTGTCATCACGAGGTAGGCATGTATGTTAGGCTACTTAGCTATGCATGTAATGTGCGAATCGGTGGGCAAGGGCTAAACAGGCCGTGTTGAAGCAGGCGTTGATCTTCTGCGGGGTGGTGTTTTAACCCTGTTGATGTCATAGTTTCCCATTTTTAAAAACAAGTCATTTGTTGAGGCTGGTGTCAATAAAAGCTTTTATTGGACTAACAAGGACGTTTTCAGTTCTGAAACTTACAGGATATTCTTATAATATGATAACCTCTTAGATGTCAAAATTAGATTTCTCAGTTCTTCACCCCTTTAAAGACTAGAAATACAGTTGACTTATGATTGAGAGAAACGGTCCCGCCATAAGTAAAAGAGACAATTTCTGATTGGAAAAGTAATTGCATCACTGCATTGATCGCTGGTTCCTATAGGACAGCACAGGCACAGTGGCTTCTCTAGCCTGAAAAGTAAGGGTTTGGTGTAACTCTGAATGAGCCAAGTGGAATTGATTTGAGCAGGATGCGTGGAAATAAATGCTGTAGCTAAAACGAGGAATGGAGTTTAATTTATTATTAATGGCATTACTCAAGTGGAATGGATTTGACTGACGGCGTTCTGAATGGACATGTGCGCTGAATTAAAAACGGTGAAAGTGAGTAGGTCTAAAGTGGGTGGTTCTTGTCCAGCCCATATACAATGGTTCCAGTCGTCCATGGGTTTTAGGGGTAGGGATAGGGATAGGACTACATTTTTGGAGAGAAATGTTGTTTCAGGATCAACAATGTGTTGATCCAAAACATGTCTTACTTTGCAACTCACAGTGATCTTGTCAGAACTGATGCATCAGTATTTCTCAAAATGTCTCGGCTGTTTGAATGAAAGCCCCAAGAAATGTCAGATACTCGCATACAGCGGATCCATTTAGCACCGTCGCAGCACTTGTTTCAAACTTTCAGATTTAAATTTCAATTAATTAATTTGCCAAATGGCAAATTTAACAGAAATAGTGTTTGACAAATGTTTTTAGTGGAAAAATATTGATTGTGTCACAGTTTTTGGTCCCTTAAATTGGCCCAATCAAATGCGCTCTAATAACAGCATTCCCTCCCACTTCATGCCACCTAACATTGACTAGCATACAGCAAATCATGGGATCACAGCTATGATGTAAACTAAAGCTTATTAGCCATTTAAAAGAAACTACGACCCATTGACAAATATGTCAACCAAGTAATGAAAACTGCATTTGTCAAGCACTTTAATCAGTAGGCAAGTGTAGGCCTCTCTTTCACCACTGTCGATGCCTCCATCTGCGGCTTTACATTTACATGACTGGGGTTATTGCACTTGACTCACCCCATTGATGAATATATCTATCATTCTAATCACATTTCCATATTGTTTCCAGAGAATGAAACATAATGGGAAATCCAGGGTAACCACAATGCATTACTCTAAACGTGTTAAAACCATAATCATGGCAACAAATCCCCACATCAAATAAGTAAAGATATCCTTTAAATGACAATCTATGTAGTGAATAATGGTCAAACTCAATATTGGCTCCTGGACATAAATTTAGATAGGGCAAATTCTGGGTCTTAGCACTGGTTTATGATAAACATTATGTAAGCTTTATATTCTAATTGCTGAACACATCAGCCACACTTTTGGCAGATTCTAATGTCCTTGCGCTATTCAGCCTGCAGGTGGCGCTCTAATGGCGATAGATATGCTTTAGTACACGACAAACCATAGAATGCCGTCTTAGAATTGGCTTAATGTATTTATTGGATCTAAATGTTGTTTTAGAATGTTACAAGTTAGGAATTCATGTCTATTCTCAGAACAAACATAAAACAAACACAACAGAACCACTGTATATAAAAGCTATCCAAATAAGCACGTTTAAACTAAAGGGTTTATACTTTCATCAATTTGATATGCTACTTCACATAGGAAAAACAGACATGCCAATTACTGACCAGATGCAGATATAGCTGAAGTAGACTGATATTAACTTGGTCTAGAGGGAATTGTTTCACAAGCTCACGTGAAAAGCCAAAAATCTGTCCCTATGGCTCTCTATTAGAGTGTGCTGCAGTTTCATTAGTCACTAGAAATTTACATTGGAAATATGTGGGGCGCTGTAGAGCTCAGGGAGGGCTCCAAGATCGGCTGCCCTGCTTAGTATCATAATTATAGCCTATACCTGCCGAAGCATGCATGAACTACATCAATATATCCTGCTCACTGTATAACTTAAAATAGTATAGAAAATCAGAAATGAAAAATATTTGTTGCAGAATGCTGAACTCTGAGTGAATGCGGAGTGTCATTTATTATTAATTCAGTGCACATAGGTGTTGTTTGGAAGATTATTTTGGTGGGGCATTGCCCCAACTGCCCATTACAACTTCTACAACTTTACAAAAACCTTGAATATGGTTAATATTTTGCCTAGAATATGATACAGAGAGGGCTGAGCTCTCTGTCTTTAAAAACAGCAAATCTGACCTCTAAAGTATTTTTTGGACTACAACAACTATTTCCCACCCAGAACCCCCAAAATAAACCCCATGGTGACAAGTTTTTGTGGGGTCGGAGCTTAGGTCGTGGCAGAACGATCCCTCTGGCCACTTCCCTAACGTTAGTTTTCAATTTTTGTTGGCTTGTTGAACAATGACTATAGAAAATCCAATTTTATCTTAAAGCTGCGGTCGGCAACTATGGCTGATTGAGTGGACTTTGGCAACATTTTGAATGTTTACAACTCATATGGCCCTCCCCCACTATCAGCGAATACCCTCCCACAGAGTTTGTGCTCGAGTGCGTGCGCACCAGGTTTTCTGTGAACGCGACCGTCTCATCAGCATTCATCAACACCATGGATTATTTGGAGGTATGCTGCCCTGGCTAATCTACCAATATATTGCAATTGCTAACGTCATTTATACTCTAAATGAGCTTACTTGGTTTGTTAGTGTTCCGCCATCACTCTTCCTTACTGCGCAAACTTCAGGCATGTGTATGTGATTGTAACGTGCGTGAGGGTGAGCATGTGCCCAATCTGTGATTGACAGTCAGATCTCACACCCCCTGGGCTGATTGGACACAGTTAACAGGCACTGGATTTTTGCAAAACAAATAACATGCTCCAGATGGAGTTAGAAGCTCGTTTTTTTTTTTTCTAAAACCACTTTATTTGTATTGTTCTGTCGGATTATAGTGTCGATTTCACTGAATATGATAAAAATTGTTGCCAACGGCAGCTTTAATGGGCAAGGTCACTCACTATACAGGACCTAGGGGTAGGAATTGGCAATAATGTGACGATTCCGATATAATCGCAATATTCTTGGCGACGATTCAATATTATTGCGATTCTCAATATATTGTGATACAAGCAAAATTATTGAGATTCATGTTCCCCATATAATTCAAAGACTTCCACTTTTATTAAATGTCACATTTAATTCTGTAAACATCTACACATTAACTGAAGTGCAAAAACTTGTTCTTGAACATTCAGGACACAGGACAGGATGTAATTATTCTCTGAATAGGAGACCTCTCACATGAATGTTGAGCTCCACGCCTGCTACGATAGTCGGTGTTACATGTTCAGCCGCAACCAGTGTGCGAAATACGTGTGGGTTGGGGGTCTCTACTCTATATTAACCCATGAGACCCCCATGAAAGCCTCAAAAGAAAAATTTCAGGGGGATCTCAAATTTTATCAAAAACATAAATTATCCTAAGTTGAGCAAAGGCATCTTTGGTCTGTTTTAACTTGACCCTTGAGCGTTCTGTATGACTGTTCATTTCTGTTCTGTTACAGTTAGTAACTGACTTGTAGATTACATTTGTATAATTTTATGAAAAGAAGAAAAAAAAACTTAAATAAATGATGAACTCTAAAAACTCAACTCTCTTTGTAAATATCTTTTCCAGGTTTGATAAACAAAAAAGGCAAAATCTGCCAAATATTCCTTTTTTTATTATAATTGTTTTATTATAGGTATTATTTATTATTATAATTTCATAATATGAATAATATTTAGATATGAATCCAACTAAAACTTGTGAAAAGATATCTTTCAGTCACTCAAATAGCAAAAAGCATATAGTGGAAGCTCTATAGTCGTCTATTAAAACTGCACTTCCCAAAAGATGGTGCAACAATTTTACACTAAACCATGTCAAATGATCCGTGTTATCACCATAAATTAATTTTAGAAATTTGGGTTAAATTAATTTTTCTTTATAAAAAAAAAGCTGTTTTGTATAATTGTTTTAAATTTATTTATTTATATAAATTTTAAAATATAGGCCTATATTAAATCCTTCAAAAACTGCACACATGAGTAAAAAGTTTAATAAACAGACTATTACATTTGTTTATATACTGCATAGACAAAATTAGTTGCGACATTGCGCAACAATCGGGAGATAGGGGACCCCCCCGAATATTGATGTGGTATTTCACACACTGGCCGCAACACCGGCTTCATCACTTGCCCACTGCGGCAACACAAGAAAAACACATTTTTTTAAACAGATTATGCAGTATCCGTTAATCCTGCCTGTATCACACACACACACGTGCACACACACACACACAGAGAGAGAGAGAGAGAGAGCAGAGAGAGAGAGAGAGAGAGAGAGAGAGAGAGAGAGAGAGAGAGAGAGAGAGAGAGAGAGAGAGAGAGAGTAGAGAGAGAGAGAGAGACCTATTGAGTTCTCTTTCGGGCTTGAACAAATCATTACACACAAATTATGGAAAAATGTCAGTTTTGTCAAATGTCCTCATAAGAGCTGTCTAAATGATTTAAATAAAGTCTTAAATGAACATTTGTGAGAAAATGGACGCATGTCAGATTCGCGTCTCTGTCCCACACAGCATTAGCGTGGAGCCTACAGCTTACGCTCAACACCGGTCCGAATTCACGCACTCGTTTTCATTCACTCCTTCAAGCAAACAGTATTAGTGGACTTAGGAATAAGTCTAACTTAGTGAATGATTGTTTAGGGGGCGATTTCAGATTAAACCTATGTTCTCAAGCAGTGAAAAATAGAGAAAACAATGAAGAAAACCAGAAAGTAAAACAGATAATTTTATAATTAAATATGCAAAAAAAAGATCATACTATGGCGCCCGTGTATCGAAACTATTGCCACAGAAAATATCGGCGATACTATGCTGTATCGATCTTCCCCCACCCCTAACAGGACCACGATTGTTATTTGCAAAGGTTAATTTTAACAGACGGAACCCGTTACCAAGATTGGCTGACCCACGCTGTCAATGGATGGACTGATCTGACAGAATTAATGTTAACACCACCTCCAGTTGAGTGGCCTGACTTCTACACCTGACCGTTACCTGGAGAGTAGAACAGAGCTTTGAGATCAGAGCTTTTGTTGTATTTTGAACCCAATCTTTCTTTGTAGAAGGCATAAAGTTTATCGTATTGAATTCCAAAGTTAAGGGTTCATTAGTTTGAATATACATTGGACCAAAACACTATCATAACATATTAGTTGATAATTCAATATACTTTATTTTTGACAAAACATCCCATGTTACGGTAGTGACTGCACATTTTTGGTAGTGACAGTAATGTTTTGGTAGTGACAACAATACTTAGTTTGCCATGGCTGAATCAGACTGTCCACATTTTATGTTAATATAAATAACTATGATGCACATATGCAGTCAGTACATATAGCAAACACAGACACATCTGACAATATCTTATAACAACACCAAGAGCTATTCTATACATAGGGTCTTAAGGTGTAGTTTGCAACAATTCTGTAGAATGGCCAATACTGTATATCTTTAGATGCCTATAACTATGTGCTAAATGGTAATGTAGAAGACTTGTGCAGTACCATCTGCCCAGCCAGCGCCAGAAGACGACACCTAAAGCGTGACATTATGGTGCAATTTTTATGATGTGATTATTTTCTAGAAATAAAAATGCCAGATACAGCATATTCATTTTTCAGCGATTCTTGCACACAACACACAGATGACATTGAAAAATGATAATAATAATTTAAAGCTCCTTATTAAGTAGCTGAATATGTGCAGGTTTGTATTTGCAGTCTCCAGTTTTCCATTTGTTTTGCTTCCAGTTAGTGCCATGACGGAATTGTGCAACTGTTGGCTCAAAAATTGGTCTATGAGAACAACTACTATAAAAGACGTTGGAACTACCAAAACACATTTCTAAAACATAAACTTCTGGAGAGGAGAAAGAGCCAGAATAAAGAGCCAGTATTCTTTTCTGAGGCAGCCTTCCATTTCAGAGATGGCTTGAAGATAAGAAGGATGGCATGAATTCAGGAGCAGTATGGATTCACTTTGTAGTTCAGTGGTGACTGTAGAGGTAACTTAAAACAGTGGCCTACCCTGTCACCCTCAGTCCTTTCCCTTCCATCATTCGCTCACAGATCTTGCTTTCACGCTCCAATAGACTGCATGCCCCCTCAAAACTAATATCAAAACCCTCTGAATTAATCACTTCCCTCAGTCTTGGCTTTATAATGAGTCTCTTGTGGGAATTATAAACTGAGCTGTATAAGGTCTCTGAAATGTTCTTCACATCCATTGTGTTCTTCAACAATCGACAACATCACTTTAAAAAAACTGCAAACTCCTCTAAATGTCAATAACAATGAAAAATTTTAGGATACCTGACATTTCATAACAGCATGAGTTTCAACTGATATGAAACATTTGAAGTATTACTTACTAATTGACAAATTATATTTAGACATTTAGTTGACGCTATTATCCAAAGTGACTTTGGTATTAGACAAAACAGTATGTGTAGTACACAATGGCAGGTTTAAACAATTACGTGAAATCAGTACACAAGCTATACATGTAGTTTATAATATATAATATTGCCTCAGGTTTCCTGAATCATTAGGTACATCTAAATTGTAAGTTCCCCAAAACATTTTTAATACAGTTTTACTATTGAAAAGGCAATGTAATCTATATCAAAGATTATACGTGTTGGTAAATATATCTAACGATATTATACATTTTAATAATTACATTCTTAATAATTATAAGAGGACCATTTGACATATATTAGGAAACTGAAAAGTACTCATGTTAAGAATAAATAAAACTAACAAAACTTTACAATGTGGTTTCATTAGTTAACTACATTAGTTAACATGTCATGAACTAAGACTGTTCATGTTCATTTCAACATACATATTTATAAACCAAAATGGTATGTTAATATACTGTGAACTAACATGAGTCAATGAACAGCTGTATTTCTATTAGCTAGCGTTAACAAAAATTAATACTGTAAGAAACATTACTCATTGTTCATTTATGTTTCGTACATTAATTAATGTTAATAAATGGCATTATTGTTGAGTGTGCCAGAATAACCCCTCAACTTATCTGCAATATTTGTTTTTGGGCTTGTCAGCCACCATAACAATACCAGATTAATTTACTAGGTCTAAGTTACTAATTTTGTGCTGGTTTATAAACGGGTCTTGATCCATAAAACAAAATAGCATACAACAAAATTATAATGAGAGTTATTTGCAACATTATCAAGAAGCTTTAATCTGCAGAGAACGCTTTAAGACTTGACCTTTACAGTTAAATCTGTATCAGTTTTATTATGCACAACATGCTTCAACTTAGAAATACATTTTCATGTCCTTACTATCCTCTGCTCCCAAATGAATCAAACCTCAAATCCATTTGATGAAAGAAATCTGTAAATGTCTAAATAAGAAAAACAAATCTCAAACCACAAACACACGCAACACATTGTGCCATCATTTATGCCATCTTTCCATGCTCTTCTGATTTCCCTTTAACCTGTTGATGTCAACACATTTCTGCTTGTTTTTTTCCCCTTTCTGAGGAGAAAGGATGTGCAATCCTTCATTAATCCTAGGCACTATCTGGGGAGAGTGACTTGTAAATGTTAAGCAACATTATCAATCATAAGATGGAAGCTTGTGATTCATCACAATGTGTTTCCATTAAAACAGCCCCACGAGAACATCTCTTCTGTCCTGCATCTTTCTCGATCAATACTAGCATGGCCCACCTTCTCCACAGCTCTGCAAAGACGCATTAAGGCATGTTTAGATGTAGAGTAAAAGAATAACTCACTCAAACAGAGCTTCTTTGAAAAGTAGCCACACATACAGAAAGACCAATCAATGGGATACTTTTGTATGATTCCACTAACAGTAAGCACTGAGTGAAATAAACAAACACCAGTCGGATTGAATTCGCCCTGTTAAGAAAAGACGGTTTAGTTAGAAGCATTTTTGATATCTAATTTAATGTAAATTGTTAATTCTGCTTGTCTGTTTTTGGGCATCCAGACTGTCTGCCATTTTACTAATTGAGCAGTGATGTTTTTTTTTACATAATCATGCCTGTTGGTGTCTTTTACATAATAATGCCTGTTGGTGACTTACTCATAATGTTGTAAGTGACCAACATTATAAGTAAGTCATTGATTCATTAATTCAACCAATTCTTTCAAAATGAGTGAGTCATTGAATCATTCATTCATCTGATTTGTTCATTCAATTTGTTTGGAGATGCAACAGTATGTTCTTCTGTGGCTTGGTTTGTGTATTTGCTTCACTTACAGCAATATTTCCAGAGTAACCAACAATACTGTTTAAAATATTACGTTAACTTGTTTACTAAATAATTGCATTTAAATAATGTGTTGTATACACTCACCTAAAGTATTCTATACATCTTTTCACTTTTTCATTAATGCAATTATATAATCAACCAATCATATGGCACTTGCTTCAATGCATTTAGGGGTGTGGTCATGGTCAAGATAATCTCCTGAACTCAAAACTGAATGTCAGAATGGAAAAGAAAGGTGATAAGCAATTTTGAGCGTAGCATGGTTGTTGGTGTCAGATGGGCCAATCTGAGTATTTCACAATCTGCGCAGTTTTTTCACCATATATTAGGCATTTTTTAAAAAAAATGCATAAAATAATGAAGCGTTATAAGGGCAGGAAGTTGCTCGTTGGATTGCTGAAATAGGTTTAAAATTTTGCCTAAATCAAGGTGTGTTCTAAGAGAGCGGGGTTTTGGGTGACAATAAAAAGTGCTAGAAGATAATCGTTTTAATCACAATCTAAACAGCCCCAATAGCTGCACTGTTTCTTTCTCCTTAATCTGTACACCCATCTGCATTTCCCCCTGAAAAGCGGTTGCTTGTCCTACATAACAATCATGGCAGCCAATCCTCTTTAGCATCTAATCATTGGCTTTATTCATAAAGGAAGCTCTTGATTTATTGATGGAACTGAATGGCCCAATCTTGCTTGTACTTCCATCTGGACTTGGATTCTTACCGTCTCCGGTCTACAGAACGATGCATCAGGCAGGACAATACAATTCCTGTCAATCAAACACCAGTATAGGGAGCTATTGTCAGCATGATAACATTTAGAAAACACGACACAGTAAAAATAGACTTACAACAAACAGTCTTTACATAACTGTCGTACCATACTTAAGAAATACCATAAGTGGGTCTAATTGTGTGTAGTTATATTAGGAGTGTAACAGTACATGATTCGTATTGAAACGTTTCAGTTCTCAGGCTTCCGGTTCACGTATGCATACAAACCGAACAATTCCTTGGACCATTGCTGCTGACAAAATTCTGCGCTGGCTCGGCCACCACAACGTTGCGCAACATCAAATGGCAAGCGTACTGAAGGCGGAACGAAACTGCACAGTTGCTTTAGTGCAGTGTGGTCCTCGTCAACAATCTCCTAACTCAAACTGAATGTAAGAATCGAAAGAAAGGTGATTTAAGCAATTGAGCGTGGCATGGTTGCTCTGTGCCAGACAGACCGGTCTTAAGTATCTTCACAATCTGCTCAGTTACTGGGACTTCATGCACAACCATTCCTAAGTTTTCAGAGATGGTTTGAAAAGGGAAACACATCCCATATGCGGCAGTCTGCGGGCAATAATGCCTTGTTGATGCTAGAGGTCAGAGGAGAATAGGCCGACTGATTCAAGCTGATAGAAGAGCAACTTCCTGACTGAAATAACCACTCAGTGTTGCCCTCACAAGTTCCCCTTCTTTCCCCTGCGCTTCCATGAGCGACGGAGAAGAATCACCTCACAGCTCGTCGTCCTGATAGTTAAATCTCATTTAATGTTTCAGATGAGTCTACTGAAACTGGCTTGGTGAAGAGAAAGGCGGATGGGGACCTGGAGGAGACTGAGGTTAGCGGGTTGAGGTAGGTTTTGCGGGTTTTTAGCGGGTCACTTTGCAGGGCTTCAGTGTCACACGAACCTTCAGAAATCATTCTAATATGACGATATGAGATACTCTATGTGGGTTGATATCTCCAGATTCAAGCCTTGGTTGTACAACATACAAAGCCATGGTGATTATACCTAATTCATAACCTGAATTATCCACCATATTTGTACATTTGAAAGAAAATATAATTAATCCTTTATTGCCTGTAGGAATGTTCTGTTGCTTGTGCCAGCAGTACAAGAAGGCACCTAAAAGAGGCTGTTTATCGAAATTGGGTGCCAGATTAAGAGTTGACTACATGGACAAGCACCTCGACACCACCAGGAGAGTGTTAGAACTCTTCACTCATCACTAATACAATGAAAGATCCTGTGTAAATGACCTGTTCACATATTAAAGCTATTCCACAATAAATATATTCATTTTTAAACATTTATGCACAGGGTTCGTCAATATACATTTTTGTTTGGTCGAATAGTTTAGTGGTCGCTTAATAGTTTAAAATTGATTCTGAATGATGCTGCAGATACATAAAACTTCCCACAGGAACACACTCAGTACTGGTTGCCTTTGCCGTTGCATATCACACCAATTATCCTGCTTTGTTGGGATTTGCACGATATCTGGGGTGTGGAAGGTAAAGGTAGAGGGTCAAGGTAAAACATGCATTTGACACTATATTCAACATTAAAACAAACACGCATATATGTTGCTGAGGCTGAGCTCTCCTCTTTTCTCTCCCCGCTAGCTTACACGTACAAATTATAAGCAACTAAATGTTGTATTAATGTGTTAGTTTGTTAAGTCTTAAGTTCAGGCTATTGCTGTCTGATTCTGTTAGTTCACCACCTCACCTTTACGTCCAGTTTTGCATCCTGGATTTCATGGTCTCATGTAGAGGCTATGCTGTCAATTGCAAAGAGAAATGATTCTTGGTTCATCTCTCTACGTCTTCAGTATGTAGTCGTTCTTTTGTCGCTTGACCGCTGGTGTCCTCAGCATGAATACAACATTAGTTTCGTGATTATTGCACTGCGTCCTGAACGTACACACGTTTTATATTTATAGGCATTAAATCACAATAAAAGTTCCTTTATCTGAAAAATAGAAGTTCCATGTTGTCCCTGCTCCGTCTCTTTTCTATATTGTGCATCTGTGGTGTGTTTTATTATATATTATACACTGAATTAACTGCTATTACAGTATATTATACATTATCTACATGCTTGTTTCTTAAAAAGTTTAGGGGAGGAAAGTCAGGGTGTGGAAGAGAGGAGAGTATAGAGCTTGTGGCCCAACTGACGTCACAGTTGCAGCTCTATTTTAGTCTGGGCATTTCAGCCTCAGGCTACTGATTCACAAGCCATTTGAAGGTAGCAGAAATATTCGGAAAGTGCAACTTATTTTTCTCAAGAAATGCCCTCTAACCATTAGGAAAATGACACAAGACAGGAACCTAACACCTAGAATATATTTTTTCATCGAGAGGGGGTCTTAACCTGGACCCCTAGCAATACGTAACTG
>JAQIUQ010003477.1:0-28214 GCA_030378365.1 Hybognathus amarus | reverse complement strand
ACCTGTGAATGAGGAATCTGAACTCAACTCTTAATGGTTCTAAAACCTGTAAATGCTCCTAACCCTCTGATTTACATTCACTCACTCACCTGTAGAGTAAGAGCCTGTTTGAGAGCAGAGTTTCATGTTCTCCATGTCTTTTCTTCTGTCTTCTTCATAGTTTGCAGATTTTGCCCTCTGCCGTTCATCTTGCTTCTGTTTTAGGATTTCATCCCTACCGTTTCTGCATCTCGCTTCCTCTTTTCTCTTCTGAAATATCTTTTCTGTATTTCGGCTCCTTTCTTTGTCTCCTGGATTCTTCTTCTCTTCTCCTCTTCTCACTGTCATGATTCTGTCTTTCTTCCTCCATATTTGTTTTCATGTTTTGTATTTCAATTTTATGTTTGACCTGAAGATCTTCTTTCTCTCTTTTGATTTCATCTCTCTTCTTTAAGTCTCTGATTAGATTTATCCCACATCTTTTGTTCTTCTTCCTCCTTTTTAAATTCTTCTCCTCTCTGTTTTCCTCTTGTATCATTTTCTTATATCTCTCTCTTGTTCTATTTTCATTTCTCTTTTGTATTTTCCTTCATTTCTCTGATTTCTTCTTTCTCTCTTCCTCCTCTCTGTGTCATGATTATGTCTTCTTCTTTCATCATCTTCTCCATCTCTTCTCATTCCTCCTTCATGTTTGACCTGAAGATCTTCTTTCTCTCTTTTTATTCTCATGTTCTCTCTTTCGATTTCATCTCTCTCTCTCTTAAGTCTCTGATAAGATTCATCCACATCTTTTGTTCTTTTTCTCATCTTTTTATCAAATTCTTCTTCTCGTTCTCTTCTCTCTGCATCATGATTATTTCTTTCTTCCTGTGTCTTCATCTTTATTTTATCTTTCTCTTTTCCATGTTTGGCCAGCAGTTCTTCTCTCTCTCTCTTCAGTTCCTTCACTTCGTCCATTAGGATCTTTATCCCGTGCTTTCTTGTCTCTCTCTTTCCATCGTGTCCTGAAACATCTTACATGAAGTAGTAACTCCCTCCATTTGCTGTCACCATGTCATTGATTTTCTGCAGTAATGTACACCTGCATACGGTCTCGGCTCTCATTATTATTGAACACATGATATCTGTTTCCACACTGTTCAACGAGATTCATCAAGCAGATACCGGGTTTACCCAGATACTCTTCAATAGTCTTCTTCTTCTTCAGATCATCTCCTCTGTGAAGAGCACAATAGTGTACATTATTGACTTTCCACCGAAAGTCTCTCTCGAATGATCTCTCACAGCATTTTCCTCCTCCAGAGTGAATCGTCCCACTGGTACCAGTAACAGAAACACATGTGGTCCAGGCAGAGTAATCATGGAGATGCAGTTGGTGATTTCTCTCTGTATCTCTTCATGATTAACTTTAGTATCAAACAGTCCTGGAGTGTCAATCACAGTAATGAGTCTGCCATCAATCTCAGCCCGTCTCTCTGACACTCTTTAGTAACGGGCTCTCAACACACGTCTTCTGTAAAACTGCTCTGTGAAGATGGTGTTTCCTGTTGCACTCTTCCCAACTCTCAGTTTTTCCCTAGCAGGACAATCCTCACATCATCTGAATCCCCCCTTAAATCTGAAGAAGAGAAAACTGCTTGAGTCATTAGTCTTTTAAAGTCAAATCCAACAAACATTAAAGAGCAATCTGTCTAAATTATTACAAATTACTAGAACAAACTGAAATCAAATATATTGAGAATTTGAATTTGATGTGAATTTTTGACAATTATGCATATTTTTAATTGTGACATGAAGAAATTGTATTTAAAAATTAATCTAGATAAGGTCTTCATCATGTAGACATTAATTCATCTGTGTCCTGAAATTACTTATCCAAGCTAACGTTTCTTTATGGCTTACTGAAACTAGTGTTCATGTCTATTTAATGGGAATTTTTCAGCAACTGTATGGTTTTAAATCTTTAGTAAGCACCAACACTTAGGTGGACCATAACCAAATTCTGCTTAAAGATTCTTCATAAAAGCCATAAAGTCACTTGAAGAGAGAAGAAGAGAAAAAAGCAGTTCATTAGTCCTGAGCCTCAGTCTCGCCTGGTCTAAGATGATTATGTGCACTTCTTCTTCTCTTTCCATAAGAGTAAATACACATATTTAATCATTTAAAGTGGGTGTAAGACACACATGTTCTGATCATTACCTTGCTGTTGAATCTGTGTGTCTAATGATCTTTTCTTCCTCATTTCTTCAAATTTCTCTATTTGTGCATCCAAAAATGTTTCTGTGGAAAAACAAATTCCACTATTTTCTTCCATCATCTGCTCCAGTTTAGTCACCAACACGGACACTTGTGGGCTTCGGACTCAAGGAAATGATGTTTTCCCCCAAAACACTCGACAGTGTTCATTGCCTCGTTCAGTTCTTCTGTCATGCTCTGACCTCTGGATTATGAGGACCATGGTGCGGTTGTTGATCTTTGAGCTGAAAGATTTTGGGATCTCCTTGTTCTGTTTTGTCTTCATCAGAAGGTGGACCGCCAGGAATAATGAGGAAGGAAACATGAACTCCAGGATCACAGAGAGACACACAGCGGAGAGCCTGATCGCATCACTTCCTCCTGTGAGAGTCTTCGAAGTCAGAGCTGGGAAGCTCCACCAGAGTGATCAGATGTCCATGAGCTTTCCGTCCTTCCAGCTTCACACACTCTTGAGCTGAGCTCGGGTCTTCTGTCTCTCAGGTCCAGGAGAAGGTTTGTATATGGAAGAAATTCAATGTTCCGCACTCCCACACAGAACCGCATTCAGCTTTGGCAAAGCGCGCACACTCTCTGCCACTGAAAAACACACGACATTAGTCTCAAGTGGGTCAACTAAAAAAGTTAATGTGATTTATTCAATTTGTATATTTTTTTCTTATTTAAATAGAATGATCACCTCTACAATAACTATTAATAAATCTTAAAGAATCTGTATATAATGTGCAGCAGCATTGAGCTAATTGAATAGAAAATTCAGCAGAATATACAGAATACTATGAAGTACCATCTTTTTTTACTTACTATTAGGTCGGTCAAGAGATGGACTCTGCCGTCTTCTTCCATCTACAAATAAAATAACAAGCAGTTAAAAACTTTGCACATTTTTTTTACAAAATTCTGTTATCTTTATATATGTAAGGAATAATTGACGACAGGCCGTTGAATTATTCGAAAATAAATGCACACCCGAGGTGGAATGCCGGTCACAACGCGAAGCGGAGATGTAATAGGCCCTACTACAGTAGTATACTAACTGTATATCTGCATATCAAGACGTTTGTAAAGTTTTTGTCATTAAAACGCTCTTGTATGTAGGACTAATTTCTTACGCATCCAATCCCATGCCGCCGCCGCTAATTCCAAACGTCATTTTAGAGGTATAGTAACGGAGGTTTGAGACACTTATTGCAGACTATTGATGGGGGGGCAGCACTTACAACTCGCTGAAATATTGGAAAACTGTTTCCATCGACTGTAGCAGGTCTTAAATACCAACTGTGAACACAGACTGAACGCACTGAACACGCGTCGGGCATGATCGCTCATTGTTTTCTATAATTGACAGTAGATAACTCAATAAATGAAACACACAAAGCCCTTTTAACAAGTAGGCCTATCAAAATTTATTTATTTGTCATATTATCTGGAATAATTACGAAAATCCGTGTAAGCAGGACTATTAATTTATTTATATAGCCTATTCAGTTTGATTTTCCATTTAGCCTATGATAGATAGGAGGACTATACTTTATTTATTAAAATTAAACTGTATGTGTCCATTGATTGTGAAGTTAGACATCGAAAGTTGCAGATCAAGCACATGTTGTTATTTCTTGTTATGAATTGTATCCTATTTTCCGTTATTAAAGTTAACTCAAGTGCAGTGATTTGGAACTGTAATGTGGTCAAACCTGCCTGAAACTACTTTAGCCGTGCATTTCCCTGGAAAATAACTGCACACCCTAGAACGTTCTCAACCAATCAGAATCCAGTATTCAACAGCCCTGCATATAATTAGAAATAATTCACACAAAAATAACAATTTGTCAACATGTTATTACACCTTACTGTTATATTCTTTATTTCATAAAACACAAAAGTTTCTTTAATTTTTTCCAAGTCTAATTACATCTGATTTTATTTCATTTATTACTTTTTAAGAGGATCTTTGCATTGTCTTTAGACTGAATACAATCTGTCAACTGAATACAAAATTGACAGTGAAAAATAAATAATGCAAATTTAATATAAGTTTATTGGGTTAATGAACTTGAGTTACATCAAATTTTTCATGTGATTTAGGGGCGATGAGAGCAGCACGAGGCCGGTGCCACGAAGGAGCAGAAGCATAAAAGGATGAACGACGAAAGTGGAGATCTGAGAGAGGACAGGCCTGGAATATTTAATTTAATGTTTTGTTTTATTATGTTGTTGTGGCGGTCAACTGTAAGGGACGTGTTTATTTATTTATTTATTTATTTATTTATTTTGAAAGTGTTTATTTATTTATTAAAGTCATCAAATGTTTCCGGTTCCGCCTCCTTCTTCCCATAACATCCTGAACTGCATTACATGTTGTTTATTTATTTTAGCAATAAACTTCATGTTGGTTTTAACACGTTCCCACCTCCTTCTTCCCTGAGCCTTCAACAGTTCCAGTAATAATGTTTACTAAAGTTAGATTTTCAGGGGTTTTTCCAATTTTCCCAAATGGATATGCTGTCAAATAGGCCCTATATTATTATTATTATTATTATTATTTAAAGGGTAGGGTATCTGTAATTTTACACAGCACTAGTTTGCTGTAGACCTTAAAAAATTATAATACTGTTTTTGGATTATCATTTATCATTATAAACATTTTTCATTTCTCACTTTATTCTTTCTTTGAAGGGAGAGATGGTGTATGTGAGGGTTAAACTAACTTTCTTGCCAGACAATACTTACACAAGGTATTCTTTTGGATTTTTCCATCATCTTCGTGTATTCCAATCTCCCTCCTTCTTCTGCTGTGACTGAACTTCCAGATCTGCTCTGCTCTTCATCCTCTCTGATGCTTCTTCTCCTGCTTCCTCATACAACTTACAGCTAAGAAACTGAACCTGGTTTTCTTTGAGTATCTTCTCTACTCTTTCGAGAATCTCAGAGTGCCATTCTGTGTTTTGTTCATTAAACTGAAGATGTTCACTCTCCACATTCATTTATGAATTGATTAATACAGTTATTGTGTATCTCTTTATCATTGCGTCAGCACTATGGTGTGTTTAAGAGCCTCCTCACTGAATTCATCTCAGGACATGTTTCACTCTACGTCTGTCTTTTTTACTGAAGTCGTCTCTTCTTCAGGACAAATATGATCACATGAGGTCCAGGAGCAGACAGATTCACACACTCTTTCACTTCCTGTGTGATCTGAGAGTCTGACAGATGTGGTTGCAGCAGTTGAGGAGCGTTGATGACTCTGACGTCTCTGTCCTTCAGTTTTCCTCTGTGTTTCTCAATGACATCAGCAGGAGTTTTCACTCTCAAACGCTGCTCTTCCTAAGATGAAGTTTCCCACTCTGCTGTTTTCTGCTACATTCTTGTCCCCAGCAGAACAATCCTCAAATCACTCCCTGGGAACAGACAACACAATTAACAGTTATATTCTTGCTAAGTGTGTTAGGGATGGACTGGGAGTAAAAAATTGACCTGACTCTTTCTTCACAAAGAGCAGACAACGCTATTATCCCACAATATTATAGCAGTGAAAGTATCACATTTATGGCAAATAACATTACAAAACCTGTGGTGATTGAAACCAATTCCTCATTGTATGAATTCAAATACTTGAAATCCACAAAAAACAGCAGAATGCAAAAATCAGTCCCTCCAGGATTTCACGATTTTTTTTTTGTGATTTTTGCGATCAAAATGACTGATTTTGTGGTGGTAATTTCCAAAAATTTGTGAAAAATTTGCGATTTATATATAACATTTACCATAATAGTATTCAGTCCTTCCAGAAAAACGAGTTTTTTTGTGATTTGTTGCGGGCAAAAATCCTTGATTGGGTGGCCCGTTTTCTTTAAAAATGCAATGGAATATGCGGGATATTTGCAAAAATTGCGGGAACTTGCAAAAATTGCGGTTTGATGAAAAAGAGAAAAAAGTGATTCCCCCAACATCCTGTTCTCACAAGGCTAATGTAAAGAGTCATTTCTTATTACTTCCTTTGATAAGCAAGCATACTACATCACAGAAAGTGCTGGGAATATGTAATTTCTCATCTTGTTTTATTTCAGACTGTAGCGAGTGTAAATAAGGTGTGGCCCCTTTAAGAGCTGCGTGCTCCCTGTTGAACTCTCTGCAGTGTTATGTGTGCGCCTCAAACACCCCATGTGTGCGGGTAATTTCTGTTTGATGCTGCTTCTTTTATCTTATGTTGTTTATTAAGTAACGATGTGACGGTAGAACGTGTGACAGACAGTTATACGAGTTTGTGAGATGTCAATCGCCTCCGTGAGTCTGTCTGGCCTCTGCAATAACTTCAGCTGTGAGCTATCCCGTCGCGTAATTGCGTCACTTTAGAATGTTCCCAAGGAAACAGGGGGAAATGGCTGCCTTTGTGTGAAGCAAACGCAACATTTTTCAACTTTCTGCTAAGATACATGTGACTTTTTTGCAACGAAAATCCGAGGATTATGAAATTATGCAAACCCTGCATATTTTGCTCGGAAATCGGCAATTTTTGCGGCGAAAGTGCGGCGTATTTGAAAAAATGCGGCCCCGCATAAATATGCGGACTTTGGCTGATTTTGCATTGAATTCAGCGATCGCATAATCACTTGCTTTTCTGAAAGGACTGGAAAATGACACAGAATAAACATAAACTTAGAGTCTAGAAACCTGAAACAACAGAACTATTCTACAATTTGAAGTATTTCTATGTCTGTGTGAATGGGTGTGAATTTGTATATTGGCTGGGTTAGCCTACATGTTATGATCAAAATGATATAGTTGTGGCATCTGCTGTTGCCTCGCAATGACAGAAAGTCACGCTGAGAGTGACCATGTGTGCACACTTGCAAACTCACTCATTCTCATGTTAATTGGAGCAATCACCGGCTAATTCACTCTCTCTAATCAGGCTCACGATTAGGGCTACTGCAGAACTATTCCCAAACATCTTTGTTATTTTTTGCATTTTGAAGCGTCTCTAAGGACTTTTTGTTTCTTTTAGCTTCTTCAACCGCCTTTATCTTGACATTTTTTGCTTGCCACCAGAAGCCCATTCTCATTTGTGTCAGCTTCAATTAGCAAGCAACAATGGCTGATGAACCAGCCAGCCGGGCTTTAGAAAGTCCAGAGGCCAGTCTGACCCTGCAGTCCATGAGCACAGTAGATTTCAGATTAAACACTTCAGTTCCTGGACCAGCGGAGTAAATGCCTTCGAGATGAGTGATGTCAACTCCCTCCTTAGGTCACTGCCTTACTATTTCAACCTCCCTGATACACAGTTTTTGATGATATTTTCAGTATTTAATATGAATTATCATATTTGTTTACTTACTATAAGGTCTTTCAAGGGATGAACTCTGCGTTCTCTCTTTACTGCAAAACAAAATAACATGAAATTTAAAATTTCACAAATTATTTACCAAATTCTGTTATCCTTTTATTTATTAGAGAAATAATTCACACAAAAATTACAATTTGTCAACATGTTATTCCGTCTCAGTATAATATTATTTCTTTCATGATTTCCTGCATGGGGATAAGTACACACATTTAATTTATTCAATACTAATTAGGCCTACATCTGAACAATAGTTTTTTGTTTTGTATTGTTGTTGTTTTTCCACCACCATGTCAAGTGTTTAGATTCCTTGTCTTTGCATTGTCTTTGCAGAATGAATACAAATCTGTCAAAATTAATACAATATTGACAAGAGAAAAAAATATTGAAAACTGTCAATGGCAGCAACATACGACCACAATATTGAAGGCAATGCGTGTCAAAGATTAGTCGCATACCATTAGTTAAATATGCTCTTTTTTAGTTTTTTTTCTTGCTTTTATTCATTTAATCCTATTCAAGCGCATGGGTGGATCTCAGTAACCCTTTTTATTCTGACTTAACATGCTCAAAAACTTTTACAAATAAAACAAAACAAATGTCTTTTTACAGTGAGCATATGGCAGGAATAGGTCCAAGTTAGCCTGAGTGTTGCAAAAAGACGAAAGTGAAAATAAAATCTAACAATCTTTGACGAAATGGTTCGATTTGATTAAATGATTCGATTTGATTATTTAATTAAATGTTACTGAAAATTGTGCTAACTTACGATTTCTCGAGGTGACAAACTGTGCCTTATTAACAGGCCTTGGGCCTACTTGTATCGATAATTTCCGCCATTTAAGTTAGATATTTATACTGTAGGCCCAGGCCCAGGCCTATTAGGCTATTCAAAAAAAGAAAATAAAAGCATAATTGCAGTTAGGATTTCCGTAAATATGGTATTTTGGCTCGTTAAACATATTGATATGGTTTGATTTGAGTCTTACCTAATCTGGACGCCATTAGACCAACGGCACATGTCCGTAACAAAATCGAAAGTAAAAGTTTGTTCTAAGATGGAGAACACGCCTGCGTACACGTGTCGTATGTGTGTGGTGGTGTGTGTGTTCTAATACGTACGTGCACCCTTAAAATTACTCGCAAGAGGGATGAAAGTGCAAGTGGTCGTTATTAGAAATTAACTAGTTTTCTTAAATGTTTTGTCTGATCGCGCACATGTATCAGAAACGAACTTCTATGACGGTGACGATGTCTTTATAAATCAGCCTTTACATCATTACGCCGTACATTATTTTAAAATGGAGCACAAATGTTCCCCAATGTTTTCTAATATAGGTTAGTTCTGCATTACTGTCATCTGGTTTTGAACACCGCAAGCCTAAACATTTATTTTGTTATTTGATCAAATGGGAATAGCCTACAGAAAAATAAATGAAATGTTGTTTCTCATTCACGGCTATAGGAGTTTACCCATATGACGATTTCTGCTTCTGAGAAACCTGGAAATGTGAAAAGGGTCAAATTGAGAAGCATGAATGCACACATCCTCGTCTTGTACTTGCTTTGAAGGCCAATGATGACATTAAAAAGAGGAGATTTACATTTTAGTCACTGATACTGAGCACAAAGCCTAATACATGGACATAGTAATGATATATCATAAAGTGAAAGTGAGTTTTTAAGATTGACAGGGCCAATCTAATCTATTCAGCGCATGGGTGGATCTCAGTAACCCTTTTTATTCTGACTAACATGCTCAAAAACTTTTACAAATAAAACAAAAAGAATATGTCTTTTTACAGTGAGCATATGGCAGGAATAGGTCAAGTTAGCCTGAGTGTTGCGAAAAGACGAAAGTGAAAATAAAATCTAACAATCTTTGACGAAATGGTTCGATTTGATTAAATGATTCGATTTGATTATTTAATTAAATGTTACTGAAAATTGTGCTAACTTACGATTTCTCGAGGTGACAAACTGTGCCTTATTAACAGGCCTTAGGCCTACTTGTATCGATAATTTCCGCCATTTAAGTTAGATATTTACTGTAGGCCCAGGCCCAGGCCTATTAGGCTATTCAAAAAAAAGAAAATAAAAGCATAATTGCAGTTAGGATTTCCGTAAATATGGTATTTTGGCTCGTTAAACATATTGATATGGTTTGATTTGAGTCTTACCTAATCTGGACGCCATTAGACCAACGGCACATGTCCGTAACAAAATCGAAAGTAAAAGTTTGTTCTAAGATGGAGAACACGCCTGCGTACACGTGTCGTATGTGTGTGGTGGTGTGTGTGTTCTAATACGTACGTGCACCCTTAAAATTACTCGCAAGAGGGATGAAAGTGCAAGTGGTCGTTATTAGAAATTAACTAGTTTTCTTAAATGTTTTGTCTGATCGCGCACATGTATCAGAACGAACTTCTATGACGGTGACGATGTCTTTATAAATCAGCCTTTACATCATTACGCCGTACATTATTTTAAAATGGAGCACAAATGTTCCCCAATGTTTTCTAATATAGGTTAGTTCTGCATTACTGTCATCTGGTTTTGAACACCCGCAAGCCTAAACATTTATTTTGTTATTTGATCAAATGGGAATAGCCTACAGAAAAATAAATGAAATGTTGTTTCTCATTCACGGCTATAGGAGTTTACCCATATGACGATTTCTGCTTCTGAGAAACCTGGAAATGTGAAAAGGGTCAAATTGAGAAGCATGAATGCACACATCCTCGTCTTGTACTTGCTTTGAAGGCCAATGATGACATTAAAAAGAGGAGATTCACATTTTAGTCACTGATACTGAGCACAAAGCCTAATACATGGACATAGTAGATGATATATCATAAAGTGAAAGTGAGTTTTTAAGATTGACAGGGCCAATCTAATCTATTCAGCGCATGGGTGGATCTCAGTAACCCTTTTTATTCTGACTAACATGCTCAAAAACTTTTACAAATAAAACAAAAAGAATATGTCTTTTTACAGTGAGCATATGGCAGGAATAGGTCCAAGTTAGCCTGAGTGTTGCGAAAAGACGAAAGTGAAAATAAAATCTAACAATCTTTGATGAAATGGTTCGATTTGATTAAATGATTCGATTTGATTATTTAATTAAATGTTACTGAAAATTGTGCTAACTTACGATTTCTCGAGGTGACAAACTGTGCCTTATTAACAGGCCTTGGGCCTACTTGTATCGATAATTTCCGCCATTTAAGTTAGATATTTACTGTAGGCCCAGGCCCAGGCCTATTAGGCTATTCAAAAAAAAGAAAATAAAAGCATAATTGCAGTTAGGATTTCCGTAAATATGGTATTTTGGCTCGTTAAACATATTGATATGGTTTGATTTGAGTCTTACCTAATCTGGACGCCATTAGACCAACGGCACATGTCCGTAACAAAATCGAAAGTAAAAGTTTGTTCTAAGATGGAGAACACGCCTGCGTACACGTGTCGTATGTGTGTGGTGGTGTGTGTGTTCTAATACGTACGTGCACCCTTAAAATTACTCGCAAGAGGGATGAAAGTGCAAGTGGTCGTTATTAGAAATTAACTAGTTTTCTTAAATGTTTTGTCTGATCGCGCACATGTATCAGAACGAACTTCTATGACGGTGACGATGTCTTTATAAATCAGCCTTTACATCATTACGCCGTACATTATTTTAAAATGGAGCACAAATGTTCCCCAATGTTTTCTAATATAGGTTAGTTCTGCATTACTGTCATCTGGTTTTGAACACCCGCAAGCCTAAACATTTATTTTGTTATTTGATCAAATGGGAATAGCCTACAGAAAAATAAATGAAATGTTGTTTCTCATTCACGGCTATAGGAGTTTACCCATATGACGATTTCTGCTTCTGAGAAACCTGGAAATGTGAAAAGGGTCAAATTGAGAAGCATGAATGCACACATCCTCGTCTTGTACTTGCTTTGAAGGCCAATGATGACATTAAAAAGAGGAGATTTACATTTTAGTCACTGATACTGAGCACAAAGCCTAATACATGGACATAGTAGATGATATATCATAAAGTGAAAGTGAGTTTTTAAGATTGACAGGGCCAATCTAATCTATTCAGGCATGGGTGGATCTCAGTAACCCTTTTTATTCTGACTAACATGCTCAAAAACTTTTACAAATAAAACAAAAGAAATGTCTTTTTACAGTGAGCATATGGCAGGAATAGGAAGTTAGCCTGAGTGTTGCGAAAAGACGAAAGTGAAAATAAAATCTAACAATCTTTGACGAAATGGTTCGATTTGATTAAATGATTCGATTTGATTATTTAATTAAATGTTACTGAAAATTGTGCTAACTTACGATTTCTCGAGGTGACAAACTGTGCCTTATTAACAGGCCTTGGGCCTACTTGTATCGATAATTTCCGCCATTTAAGTTAGATATTTACTGTAGGCCCAGGCCCAGGCCTATTAGGCTATTCAAAAAAAGAAAATAAAAGCATAATTGCAGTTAGGATTTCCGTAAATATGGTATTTTGGCTCGTTAAACATATTGATATGGTTTGATTTGAGTCTTACCTAATCTGGACGCCATTAGACCAGCGGCACATGTCCGTAACAAAATCGAAAGTAAAAGTTTGTTCTAAGATGGAGAACACGCCTGCGTACACGTGTCGTATGTGTGTGGTGGTGTGTGTGTTCTAATACGTACGTGCACCCTTAAAATTACTCGCAAGAGGGATGAAAGTGCAAGTGGTCGTTATTAGAAATTAACTAGTTTTCTTAAATGTTTTGTCTGATCGCGCACATGTATCAGAACGAACTTCTATGACGGTGACGATGTCTTTATAAATCAGCCTTTACATCATTACGCCGTACATTATTTTAAAATGGAGCACAAATGTTCCCCAATGTTTTCTAATATAGGTTAGTTCTGCATTACTGTCATCTGGTTTTGAACACCCGCAAGCCTAAACATTTATTTTGTTATTTGATCAAATGGGAATAGCCTACAGAAAAATAAATGAAATGTTGTTTCTCATTCACGGCTATAGGAGTTTACCCATATGACGATTTCTGCTTCTGAGAAACCTGGAAATGTGAAAAGGGTCAAATTGAGAAGCATGAATGCACACATCCTCGTCTTGTACTTGCTTTGAAGGCCAATGATGACATTAAAAAGAGGAGATTCACATTTTAGTCACTGATACTGAGCACAAAGCCTAATACATGGACATAGTAGATGATATATCATAAAGTGAAAGTGAGTTTTTAAGATTGACATAGTACTGTATGACTTATATAGTATTCACTGAGGGATCAGGAAAAGAGAGAAAAGTTGTGATTAATTGTTTATTTTTGTACGGTTTTGGTGCCATCTAGTGGATGTAACTGGTTTCATTGCCAGTGTATTACTTCCTGATGAAAGTCATAAAGACTGAAGATCTTCACTGACTCACTGAGTGCTCATCAGATCTTCAGGAGCTTCATCAAGAGAAACTCACAAAGCAGTTCCTGATAACTGTTCAAAATGACCATCCGAACCGTGCCGTGCCTAGCCGAACCGGTGGAGAGATCCTTCCTCAAGAGGAGAGAGTTTAAGTATCTTGTGGTTTAGTTCACGAGTGAGGGAAGGATGGACGGGAGATTGACAGACGGATCGGTGCAGCTTCTGCAGTAATGCGTCGATGTACCGGTCTGTTGTGGTGAAGAAGGAGCTGAGCCGTAAGGCAGAAGCTCTCGATTTACGTTCAATCTATGTTCCTTCTCTCACCTATATGGTCATGAGCTTTGGGTCATGATCGAAAGGACAAGATCCCGGATACACGCGGCCGAAATTAGCTTTCTCTGCAGGGTGGCTGGGCGATCCCTTTAAAGATAGGGTGAGAAGTTCAATCACTGGGGAGGAGCTCAGAGTAGAGCCGCTGCTCCTCCACATCAAGAAGGGGTCAGCTGAGGTGGCTCTGGGGGCATCTGTTACGGATGCCTCCTGGACGCCTCCCCGCTGGAAGGAGACCCCAGAGGAAACCTCAGACACGCTGGAGAGACTATGTCTCCCGGCTGACCTGGGAACACCTCGGTGTCCCCTCAACGTCTGGGCATCTCTGCTTAGACTGCTGCCCCGCGACCCTGCCCCGGATAAATTAGTTAAATATTAGATTAAAATGAATATGAGGCTCATAAAAGGAAGAGAGGCAGTGTAGTGCGATCGGTACAGCACAGAAACAGAAACTGTTTTTTTTTTTATTCTGGACTCGAAGGTTTGATATTGATACTAATATCACTTCATTTAAAGGAGAACTCCGGTCAATTTCAACATTGAGCTCATTTTTTTTGAATAATATCATCTCAAACCCAACACTGTGTGGTGTTCTGAGAATATCAGCTCAAATGGATAGTTCATACCGAATCAAATGTTGAACACACAGGTTTGAGATGACATTCACCAATAATCGCGCACGTGAAGGCTTCAACCAGAAAACAGGAAGTAAATAGAGCTATGTGAGCTGGCTGAATTAACATAATTTTTATTCATTTCTTTCTACTGCAGTTAGATTGACCGTGGTCACTCTTAATAACACCACTCACATGGCTGTGCACTCGTAATGACAAATCAAGGATGTTAAGAGGCTAAAAGCAGGTTTAGAACATGCCCCATTGAAATCAACAGGGTGCGAATTTTAAAAGAGGATAACACAGTGTATAGGCAACACCGATTTTTGTCGTTTTTGTCTGTACTGACAGCACTCCAAATGTACAAAAAATGAGCTCAATGTTAAAAATGACCGGAGTTCTCCTTTAAGCAGTAATAATGCATGAATAAGCTTCTCTTGGTACGCACAGAAGATATGATTCATGTTTTTTAGATGTAGTCGGCCGATTTCAGGGCAAATCCAGGATGACACTGAGATTCGTGACTTCATGTTTAATTTGTTAGACCCCGGAGTCAATATATTCATTCACCTTTGATCATTTATAGCCAAATACAGTAACCTCTGTTTCATCTTCATTTAAAGGTATAGCGGAGGATCTTTCCGAATTTTCAGAGAGACCCGCCCTATGCAATTTACAAAAAAATACAAAACACTCTATTTGCTCCCGAGAGGGAACGCCTATTACGCCTTATATGTTGCAAATTATAAACTAACTCAAAAGCATTCATTAAAAAGACAAAATGTCAAATGCCCTTCCGTGTTGTATTTACTTATTATACTGATCGATTGAGTGACAGAGGACTCAAGACATGATATGCAATGGAGAAGTAGCTTGTTGCATTTGTGTAATAAATAGGCTACTATGGTTAACACATTGGAATTATTGAAAATTAACACACAAGGTTTTAGAATATTTCAGCGTGATACCGTTTACCATTTGCTCAAAAGGCTACTTTAGACAAATTGAGATGTTTACCGTGTCTATGCGGTGCATGACTTGTGCCAGGGCTAGCATCGCTAATCATAGCTTACATTAACTTTTACTAGCAGTGATTTTAAACGGATTTCTCCAAATATTATGAGTTTAAACTTCAAACTTTACCTGTCTAGTAGAATCTACGGCCTTACGTAAACATATCACCAGTGTACCGAGAGATGCCGATGCCGCATTTTGCGCTAGCCCTTACTGAATTCCCACTCCACGCATGCGCGAGTCGAACTTGTTCAGACTTGTCTGATGTATGCGCATAAAGTTTCATCGGCAGCATCCAGCGCACGGAGTTTTCCTGGCATTGTTTAAAAGTTTTCTTCTTGTGTGGTATTACTGTGCGTTCATGACTACGTAAGTAAAGATATATTAATTTCATTGTAGATGGTTTTTAGAGAGTGTCGAACGTGATTCAGTATATTTTACCTCAGAAATATTATTGTGCCAATATATATAGACAATCAGGCGCAGTGCTCGCGCTTATTCACCGAGTCTTTCATGTTATATTTTTGTTAACGATGTTTATTCATATGGGAAAGGTAGTTGCTTGTCATGTTGATTCAAACAATTGTTTTATCGGCATATTATTAATGGTACAAAGAGCGCACGGGAGTGCTCAGAGCAGCGCACACACATTGTAATCTGACACCTCTTGTTAGCTGCAGCGGTCCGCATTAGAGTATTTCAATACGGTATAGGCCTACTTTAACTTAAAACAACTTTAACTTTCTATGTATATGTATACATACAGGTATTATCTGTGTATATTCTGTCAGGTCATGTTATCATTTATATTGATCAGCCTTATTTTTTTCTCTCACAGACACCATTTTATATGTATATCCACGCAACCCTGTCTACAACTTGCACTTTTGTGGGTTAATAAATATTGAGAATGGACAAGATTCACTCTGGAGTAGCTGCAGTTCTTTCTAACCGAAGAATTAGGCCATCTGAGTTCCAACCATCCCACTGCCTGCAGATGTCTCACAACCAGAATGATTGACACATAGGTGGACCAATAGTATAGGCTACCTCCACTATACCTTTAACTGAAGAATGTTTTGGCACATCCAGTTGTTAATTTCATTTCAACTTTGGCACAGGGAGTCTATGGGAATTGGGACTGAATGAAGTCACTTAGTGATAAATCTAGATCTGAGTGTCTCCTGCATAACTGATAAGAAATATTGTTGTTTTGAATATGGCCAAGTGGGAAAATATAACAACGTTCAGTAGAGGTGCAACTCCATGTGTTTTAGCAGTCTAGTCAGATTCATGCTTACGCATGTTCACAAATAATTTACAAATAAATATTGTAATTTGACTGAAATGAATTAACTTGATACATTACGTTCACATCAGGTAGAAAGAGCTTCATTGACTCATTGGTTAACGAATGTTTATGTGTTAGCAATGTGCCATATTCACCTAGTGTGCATATTATTGCACTTTTTTATTTTATTATTAAAATTAGGGACACTAATATGAATCTGATCATTTCTGAATTAATTCAAATGTTTTCTCGGTAAATGTCATGTTTCTGTTACATCACAAGAATCAATTTTGCCAACTCATGTAAGTAACAGAAAGGACAGAATGTAAGGTTAAAATTAAAGGTGATAAATAATGTTGAAGTGTTTTATTTAATCTTTACTTTCTTGCTTCTGTTTCCATATTCCAAACAAGTGACACTGTTGCATAACCAGGTTTAATTGTGGAGATATTTCGTTGTATGATTATTATTACGCAGATTATGAGACATTATTTGTCAAGGCAATTGAGATTTTAAGGAATTCACTGGTAAATGTCTTGTGTCAGATCTGAAGGAATGACGTATCAGAAATGTCAAATCCGACCCTGGACAGGACACTGGATCTTGTCAAAAGACATCCGTGTTGTTTAGTGTCCAAACCAGTAAACAAAAGTCTTGTCTTTTACCCCAAAACTCTATGATCAGTCTTGTATCAGTCTGAGGGTTTGACTCAAGAAGAGAAGAGCAGAAGCGGGAGACGAAGAGATGATAATAAAAGAGCAGAGTTGATTAAATAGTCTTATTTGCGTATGTTTCAATGCTCAGACTTGGTTTAACCACAAATCAAACAATTAGCCTATTATTAAAACAAGAGAAAAGCAATGGAAAATCACTGTCACAACATTGGAGAGTGACACTTAAAACCTTGAAATGGAGACATTATTTTACAGTATCTCCTACATGTGTCCTAAAAAAACTTTCTGAAATAAATATTTAAATATAATTTAAAAAGATATATACTGTGTGTATATATATATATACTGTATATATATATAAAACTGAAAAAGCGACTTAGCTTACTTCTCAGGGATCACAAAAGCTACGATAAAGCGATGACTCCAGCCGCCTGTTGCTTATGAGCTGTTGACTGTAGAGGTCTGCTACATGTGAAATACATTCTTAGACATATAAATGGCTGCATTTCATTTATATCACAAAATTATGCTTTATAAATATATATATATAGCACTTTCACATTAATGCATTACTAATTATGGCTTAATGGGCTGTTTAATACTTTAACTTCCTCTAATGGACAATCTTAAGTGTTTGGAAATAATACTAAAATAATTATTAAATGGCAAATGGGACACTCTATGGTCTTGTGGAGTGGCTCAAAGGCAGCAGAATCACTCGGGATTTCCACACAATCACAGCACCAAGTCCCAGTGGTTACACTCTTCAGGCAGTCAAACCATGATTACTTATAGCCAGTGCTTGAAGTGGGGGAAAAAAGGTGCCAGGTACTCTCTTGCATTGGCAAATCATGACATTTGAGATTTTACAGGGAAAAACAAAACTTGGAAATATTGCTCTTACAACAACAATTTATTGTTATTTATTAACAACATAAATGTATTTAAACAAGTAGTGTGTGCACGCATTTCTTTAAAAAGAAACATTCTCTTTTTAGAAGTTGGTCATTAATAAACTTGATTCTTGAAGTTTGTTAAGATGGGAAGTATACAACAATTGCATGTAAATGGTAAACAACAGAAACAACCAAGAAAACAGCTCTCGATATTGTCTTTTCAGTCATACATTCGATATGACAGCAAACATAAAAAAGTAGGCTAGGTTTGATTTGGGCATGTAGGCTACCTGTCTGTAGGCTATTACATAAACTAAAAGAAAAGCTTATATTCTGACTAGCTTGCTCGTTTTATTTATTTATAAAACATAATTTTACCCAAACTGAATAATTAAGACGTTTAAATGGCTAAATCTTGTATAAATATGTTTGAGTCTTTTTCTTTCTCGACGTAGCCTACTCCAGTGCTTGTTAAAACACACTAGACATGCAAATTCTGTGCATTTTGGTCACTTTTTGTGTGAAAATCATATTTATTTTCTCCATCAAAAGTGTGCTTTCACCTTAATGAGCGTGACCACAACACAAATAGATTTGGCGCCGACAGCGCCGAACCCTGGCCGCAGCTCACGCGACGCTCCTCCTCGCGGTGTGACTGCACTCATTGATTAACATGCAAGCCGAAAAAGATACGCGCTACTCACGCTTGCGGTGGCCGCGAATTCCGCGATCAGCTCCGGTTGCCGTTTCGCAGCCGTAACGCACCGCAGATGTGTGCAGTAAATAAGGTGTTAAACGGCCGTCACGCTTTTTCTGTCAGTGGTATAGAGTACCGGCTGTATGCGAAGAAGTAGCGGTACGCAACAAAAAGTGCAGGTACGCTTAAGAGTAAAATGTAGAAGTGCCGGTACTGCATACCGGTGAGTACCGCCCCACTTCGAGCACTGCTTATAGCTGTCTCTTTCTAATTTATTAAGGAACTAATGTCCAGTTCTGTTTTCCAGCTTAGTCCTGAGCAAGATGAAATTGTGTGTGAAATAATTCCCCTACATTCATTAAACGTCGATAACAGTCAGGGTCCACAAATACTGCTGGCTGCGGAGTCGTCATTTTGAGACAATTTGTAAAAATCTGCCTGTAATCCAATACAAACACACAGTTACAGGATGCCATGCAAACCTAGTGAAAATAATGCAAAAGATGCATAATCTAGAACTATTTTAGGGTTATTATTCCAAACCATAAAGAAATCTTAAAAGAAGAGTTCACCCCAAAATAAAAGTTTGCTGAAAGTGTACTCATCCACCCTCGGGCCATCCAAAGTTGTAGAGGAGTGTGTTTCTTCAAGAAAACAGATTTGGAGAAGTTTAACATTACATCACTTCCTCATTAATGAATCGTCTCAGTGAACGAGTGCCGTCAGAACGAGAGTCTGATAACATCATCCCAATAATCCACACAATCCCAGTCCAATCTTGTGAAGTGAAACGCTGCATGTTTGTAAGAAATAATCCATAATTTGCTGAAATATGAGTATTCGATCTATAATATTCAGCTTATCTGAATCAAGAGAATTTTTCACAGATCAAACACCATTTACAGGCAAAAACCAGTTCTAATAAAATATGTTTTTTGATCATGGACTGGTATTTTGGCCAAAAGAAAAGCTTTAAATTTAAAATGTCGGTTTCACAGACCAGGCTTAAGATAGTCTCAGACTAAAATGCATGTTTGAGTTGTTTTATGAGTATCTTAAAATATGTTACTGCCATTGTCTTGTCTCAGGATGCACATCAGTAATCTTTTTTTTTTTTTTCTAAGGCACATTTATAAAAAGTACTTAAATGTCCTAATTGACTTAAGGCCTGATCCTGGCTTAATCTAAACCTGTCTGCGAAACCGGGCCTTAA
Organism: Hybognathus amarus; assembly: GCA_030378365.1. NCBI lineage: Eukaryota > Metazoa > Chordata > Actinopteri > Cypriniformes > Leuciscidae > Hybognathus > Hybognathus amarus. The sequence continues at coordinate 8,482 of JAQIUQ010003477.1, read as the reverse complement.
TGATGGATTTGTTTCTTACAAAACACACAGCTTTCACTTCACAGGCTGTTAATGGATGGACTGGGATTGTGTGGATTATTGTGATGTTTTTATCAACGGTTTGGACTCTCGTTCTGACGGCACTCGTTCACTAAAGAGGATTCATTGGTGTGATGAAATCCTAAATCCTAGGTTCACAAAGCACTCTTAGAAAAAATGGTTTTATATATGTAGCATATGGTTCTTTACTCAACTGCAAAGGACCTTTTATGCAAAAAAATGCTGATAATGAACTGAAAAAACCCTTTTGGCACAAAGGTTCTTTATAGGCTATTATTCAGTCATATATTACATTATTCTGCAACATTTTGCAGTTGTAATTAAATTATTGTTTATTAAACTGTTGTAGTAACTTAATATCCCATTTTAATCATGCTGATTTTTGAAGGATAAAAACTGAAATGGCACTCTTCATGTGATATTGATTAATTAATTTTTTTACCTATGAATCTTGAATTTTGTGATCATTCACATGCATTGCATTTTAGGGGTTCCAAATACGTCAGCGCTTTAGAACCTTTTAAGGTTCTATATAGAACCTTTCTCTTCTAAGAGTGAGTGATGTAATCCTAAAATATTTTCCATCTTGGATGGTATTTCTCTTTAAAACTTGTGATAAGGCCCGTTCACACCAAGTACGATAACTAAAGATAATTATAACGAGAGAACTATTTAGCACCTACAATAACGTGTGGTTTCAAAGTAGCGAAAATGGGATGAGCTGCTAATGCTTCACGTTGTTTACAACATCATTAAATATGTTTTTGCTGTTCTTGTTGCATTTCCACATGTTTTGCTATGAGATGCCCTCCGCATGCTGCGCTTCGAGCTGGTCTAAACAGTGGATCTAGCTAGTCTAGTGTAATTGATCTAATCTAACAATGAATTTAGCTGACAAAGTCAATAGTGGAATAAAACAACACAATTATACATGACTTCTAATGCTTGACACCCTTCCAACGGATCTCAACTCTCTTGTGACGCGCGTACGGCCATTGCTGGAAGCCAGTGATTCTAGTTTTAAAAGTTTTAAATATTGATATTTTTCAAAAGGCCTTTATTAACCTTCTGGGAGTCGTATGGATTACTTTTATGACGGATGGATGCACTTCTTGGAGCTCAAAAATTGTAATCACTCTTATAAACGGCCAGAAGTGTTTTTTAATATGAACTCTGAGTTTGGCTGAAAAAGAAGGTTATATACACCTATGATGGCTTGAGGTTGAGTAAATTGTGGTATAATTATCATTTTTGGGTGAACAATTCCTTTAAGGAGAGAAAATAGTTTGTTTGTCATCTTTAATGTCATCATGGTTTGACAGATTAAGATAAATTGTCCTGTGATGATACTTGCCTTGCGTTTCCAATAAGCGAAAGCCGATGGCACCAGAGATGAGCAGCACCAGTGTGATGAACACAGCTGAGGTTATGCCGACAGTGTTCACGACAGAAGGGCTGATGATACTGAGAGGAGCCTCTGTATGGGACAACAAGAACAAAAACTGTTAGTGGATTCTTAAATAAGTGTATTAAATGTCCATGGATTTTCATGATTTTGATTAACATGTATGCACACAGGAATGTGTAATTTATCTCCTGTGGTCATCTCTGATCAACACCAGTGATAAGATATTCAATGAAAGCACTGCAATTGGAATAAAGATCTGAATTTCTTGCATGTCACATGACCAAACATCATCGCATTTCTCATTTCTTACATAAAGCTATTGAATGGCTTATGTCTTATGCACTACTTTATACTTTTGTGGTGTTTTGCAAACACTTTTATAACCTTAATTATAAAAGTTATAATATAATACATGTTAAATAATTTCATGAAGTGTCCAAGGATATTTCTTACAGAAAATATAATTGTGTTCCATGGAACCCCAATTTCCTGAATCAGAGGTCCGTTGGACAAAAATTAAGATAAATGAAACAATTTAACTGAAATAAATAATAAAACTATAATAAAAATATTTAAATAAATAAATAAATACATTTCCCATGATCCAACGGAATAGTGTGCTACTATGTAATAGAAGCAAAATATTAAATAAATAAATATTTAAACACATTTTGTGATAAAAGTAGGCCTATATCTTTATATAATGATTTGGGGTTTTGTGTACAAAAATAGATAGTTGCCTTTTAAAGTTTAGGATTGTGGTCCTTCACATGAGGACATTCATATTTCCAGTGTCATCTAAACAACTGAACCCCTGTTTCAGATAATCCAGATTGAGTTAGTTTATTTTTACACTTGAAAAGTAAAGATGTTTGATCACTTGACTTGGTTTGTCATGCCTACATTAAAGTTTGTTTTGGCGATCTTTCCTTTTGTAGTAGCTATAATTACGATTAAATACATATTTTTAATGTTGCTGTATAAGTTTCGCACAATGTACAGCACTCCAGAACAACATTAGCTTCAGGCTCAGTCAGTGCTCTCGATCACATCCGCAACATCATCATGTGACCACCTGACGCAATGACTCACCTCACGTCACTTCAAGAAGTTACTTGAGTTCATTCATCACTGCGTGAAGCCCAAAATTATACTTCTACAGCTTAATATGTCCACATTTCTAAAATCATTTCGATAGCATATAGTGGAACATGTCTCAGCATACGAGTAGACAAAACAGGAACTGTTCTTAATATGCAGGGTATAAGCTAAATGTGTACCGGTATAGTTGCATTATTTAATATACATGTTTACACGGCAATTTCATGCTTTCAAGTTTTAGACGCCCGAATACGTTAAAACCTCTCAAAATAAACCATTCTTTCTCACATTAAGTTACATTAATGTTGTTCTCTTGCTGCCCTGCGAAGTTATGATGATGCAACTACTACAACGCATTACATGACTCTGGGTTAAACTTCAAAAAATTACAGACAGTACTACGAGCATGCCAGTAGGCTAGTACTTACGACACACTGTAACGTTGTAAATCTTGGTTTCCGGCGGTGTATCGCTCAGTTTTTGGACACTGTAAAGCCCCGTTTGATTGTAACTATGGCGTTACCATTCAGAATCAGCGTTACATTCCCTCCTCCATCATACATCAGAGACGCTCCGGATTCCCGGGTCCGTCAGTTTACCAGCTCTCCACCATTGTGGCAGAATAGCTGTGCTATCGATTCCTCCGGGGAGCCTTTACGCGTAACCAAAACCTGAGGGTCGTCCGATTTCTTGATTGGAATCAGAGATCGAGAGGTTTCCTCCTTCCAGAGAACCCCCAAACGACTCGATCTCATCTCTATACGTCATCAACAGCAGCCACAGCAACAACACCTAAAAAGTATTTTTTTAACGTAAATAATACACAGCAGCACCTGGTATAAAGTCGGCTAACGTGAGTCAAACCGGCACATGACTTACCAATCCAACACGTTACTATAACAAACACTATCATCTTAGACAACTTGATTATGTCCTATGACTTGACTTTGGTAGAAACTTATCTATCACCCATGGCACGCAACTTGCTTAATTCAGAGTTGTCAAACAGTGTAAATGACAAGAACTTGAAACTATAGATATACTGTCGTAGACACCTCCTCATGCGACTCGTCGTAGACCCCTATGGTCTAGACACGTAAACGCGTTAGCTATATTTGAACGGTCAACATTATAGACGCCAGTCTTCAGCTTTAATCAGTAAAAACACTGACTTTTATAACATGCCACAACTACTGAGATTTAAATTGCCAGTATCTCTGATTATCATAAGAGCTTTAACCACTATTTTTAGCACATGTAGACGGCTTCTACACAGCAGCCATTAATGAGCCATCTATGTGTTTATATGTTTGTCTATGCACTTCCTCCTCCTCCTCCTCCAAACCAACCCACACACATCACACCACCGATGCTTCCAATAATATTAATATTAACTTGAGGAAATATTTTTTTCTAGTTGTTGTTTCTGGAAATAATACAATTTGTAGTCAAATGCCTCAATATGGGGATGAGGAATTATTTACACGTTTTTAGTCTTTTTTAATTTTTAATTTATTTATTTTATACTGAGACAATTATTAAATGATTGATAAAAATTCAAAATTAATCAAATCTTAAAAGGCAATTTTAACAATAAAAATGATTATATCAAGAGTAATAGGCAATTTCAGTTCTTTTCTGTTTGCTTTTCTCTTAAAACTTTTAACACATTGGTAAATTAACACTGTTGCCTTAGGAAATATTATTATAATATTATATAAATAATATTCAGGAAATATGGCCAAATGACTAAATTGACAGTTTTTAACCCATGGGTTATTGTACAGTTTACTCAACCAGAGATATTCAACAAACAATGAAACCAAACCAGATTTTTTTTTTCAATTCTGAAATAAAAACGATGTAATTTTCAATTCAATGAGCACAGTAACTTGAAATTGTTTTGATTTTATTTATTGTTTTGTATATATTGTATATTAAAGACATTTTAAGAAATTTAATGAACATTTTAAGCATTTTATACTTAATATAATGTGCTTTAAATCTGTTGTGTCACAGCTTGATGTGTTATATATCATAATCAGGTGAAAACACTTTTAAATGTGACACTGCCATCTTGTGATTGTGGACTAAATATCTGGCAAATAAAGTGTGGACAGTGTGGCCGATTAGCCTGCAACATAATTTAACTAAAAGAGGGTCACATTTCTATTGTGTGCAATATTTCACTCACCTACAGCTTCCGGCTTGTGCTGCAATGTTACTGAAAACTCAGATGTGCATTTAAAAATAAAATAAATAATTTTCATAAATAGACACAAAAGTATAGTTGGTTTTGTTTTGTGTGTGTGTGTGTGTCTGCTACTTAATCATGGAAATCATGTGTTTTGTGAACCACTGTTCAAGATAAACTCGACTGGAAAAAAATAGAGACACCACTCCATAGCGCTTTCATTTGATATTGAAGCATTAATAGATTTTTGAAAAAATAGATTAAATTAACAGAATTCAACAATAGCCTCCTCAAATGCTCCACACACAAACCTTTATGTTAGATGCAATAAATTAATTTCCACAATAAATCATTAAAATGAACACACACACACAAGCTAAACTTTCTGGTCTTGCCTCGACCCCATAATCTTTCTGTTGAGATTATTGTGATATTTACATCTGGAAGACGTATTTTTAAGAGTGTTTGCTCATCTGCAATATCGTCTTATAGGAAGTTTCCTGTCAGATGTCAATATAGACTTTTAGATGTCAGTTTAACATGCATTCTAAATCATTACATTTTAAAGACATCTTTGAACGTCTATTTAAACGGGAATAAGACGGAATAATAAACGGGAATAGACCTAAACGGAATAGAAATTAAGACAATAGTAAATGTCTTTGTTCATAAAAGTGTAAAAAAATATAGTAGTCTTAAGGAACACTTGTTTATTTTAAATAATTTACATTTTATACACTAAAATAATTCCATCATGTCAACAATAACAACAATAAATATTGTCACAAACAGCAATGATCTTGGTTCAAAACTGATAGCTCATGTAAATGATTAAGTGACACAACTGCTGTGTATCAGTCTCAGAATCAAATACAACAATCTTGAATCTTAAAATAGGGTTTGATGAAATAGCTTTTAAAAATAAAATAAGCTGAAAAAAAGAAACATTTTCACTTTCAATGGTGTTTAAATATAATAAAATATATATATATATATATATATATATATATATATATATATAAAATAAGTTTACTACTAATTTACAAAAGCTACAACAAAGAGAGTTTGACCATGAGAATGACCATTGAGAGAAATGCAACTGTGCACAGTCTGTATGAATATTAAATAATAAAGTCACAAATCTCAAAATGAAATGTGTGCTTTTTACAGAATATTATATCATTACTATTATTATAAAAGAGAAAAATAATATTGTTTCTTCATTTTAATCCAATTGCAATCAATCTGATCATGTCTTGCAACTTGACAAATATGTATTCAGTATGACTAGTGTATTTATAAAATCACATTTAGTGGTCTATAAGAATTTGAGAGAGCATATTTCTTTGCACACTAATTATAAAATCTAAGGAGATTTTGTCAATGTTCAATGGGGCTACAAATAAGTTGCAGTTCATTTCAGCCATTATTGGACTTTTTATCCTTTGGCTCCCTCTAGTGAGCAACCTTTAGTGATTGGCCTGATTAATAATAATAATGCTTAAAGATGGATAAAAATGACAAAAGGGACACCCTATCCTAAATGGGTCTGGTGGAGCTATTTCATTGTTTTTAATTAGCACCTTTTGTGCCAATAAATTCTGCACATCCTAGATTGATCCACACATGGGATCCGCACAAATGTCCCAGTAGTTGCACTTTTTTACTTATAGTTGACTCTTTCCAATTTACCATGGAAAAAAAATTACCGTCTGTTTTTCCATTCAGCTTAGTCCTGGACTGGATGAGGTTGCCTGTGAAAAATAATTTCTTCCACATTGAGTATTTACCACTAACTCCCATAATCACTTAGGTTCACCTGCCTGATCTCTGGCTGTGTTGTTGTCATCTTGAGACACTTTGTCAAAATTTGCCTGTAATCCAAAACAAAAACACAGTTACAGGATGCAATGCAAACCTAGTGAAAAATAATGGTGTAGATACAAAAGCATAATCTATAACTATTTTACCAAACCATGCCATTGCACAATAAAATTCCTCAAGGATGGATACCTGTTGTGCTATTTTCAGTTTTTCAACTTTAGTTTGTGTGTAATGTTGCTGTTTGAGCTTAAAGAAGGTCACAAAGCTCAAAGCCAGAAACACTTAACAGAAAGTTACAGAAAACTTGTTGGGACTACAATGTCCTTCTTCCAGATCTTAGTCACAATGTCATTCATTTTAATAATTCTCGCCCACAGAATACAAAAAATGGAGGACGAGGCATGGTTGAGCTGGTGCTTTACGTTACGTCTTTTAGTTTGTCTAGAGATTTAAAGTGTTGTTTTTGAAGAGTGCGCATATGTCTCTACTACGCAAGAACAAGCCTATGATTTAATCTGGAAATAAAGCAAAATAAAAATTAGACATTGTCTCGTCAGATGCTAGTCTGTAAATTATAGCAAAACATTCAGGTATTATTCGATTTCAAACACAGTCATTATTTCAAATACATTAATTAAGTTATTACTCCACCACGTACATGACATCATTAAACAACGTGGTTGAACGTCCAATTCGCGACAGTGCGGTTTCGGAAACAGTCGCGACTAGCTAGTGGATTTCTTCAACAATGCATCGTAGTATGGTAGCTAAGCAGGGTGTTGTGTTGGAAAACACCGGGAGGTGTTAACAATGAGAGCATGTGTAAACGTTATTAGTACACCCCAAAAACAAAATCAGAGACTTCGAAAAAGGGCATAATAGGACCTCTTCCAGGAGAGAAACCAAGTTTTTCATGTTCAGTGTTGTCATTACTTGACAGATTTAGATCAACTGGTCTGTGATGATATTTGCCTTCCTGTTTTTCCAATAAATGACAGCAATGATGGCAGCAGTGATGACCGCAGGGATGCCCAGTACAGCTGTAGTTATCCCTGCAGTGAATGCTGTACTGTAGATGGCAGGTGGTGTTCCTTCTGGGCTGACAAAACTGGATGGAGGCTCTGTAAAAGACAAACAGAAAAAAAATGAAGTTCAAGTGAGTTTCTGTTTATCATGAGACTGCACTGATTGCATATTCCTATACAATCCGGATTTAAAAAAATCAATGCATCAAGCTGTCTATCCATCCATCACCAAGTCAGGCTTACAAGAACGTTTGTCTTGTCTAGTTCAAAGCTACAATTAGATTGCACAAACTTTGGCAATGTAATTTGTAGCTACAATATTTCTGAGCAACACAACACGAACAACAAGCTTCTTGACTGTCCTCACCTCATGACGCACAAGTCAAGATAAAGGTCATATGCTTTGCCTTGCTATAAAGGCCTTGCTTTGCCTTGCTTCTAGCTTGCTTAGTTGGGGTTATTTAATATTTAACAGTATTATTGAACTGTGTTGTACTACTTTCATGTTATCACTGTGAAGCTGCTTTGATACAATCTGTATTGTGAAAAGCGCTATATAAATAAATGTGACTTGACTTGATATGGATGGGTCATATAGAATGTTAGTTGAGTAAAAACTCTCTTCGTTATTCTACTTTTACTGCTAATTTAAACTTGATGTATCCCGTAAAAGTTCAGGTGTCATTTTAGATTACCTAGAAAAAAACTTCGCAAGAGTGTCAAATGTCATGGATTGCATTTCATTCATTACACAACGTTTTTAGATGCGCCAAAATAAAATTTAAATATTATTCATAACGATAATCTGAATTTTTATTACTGTGGAGTTCAGATGATATACCACAATGTATTTCATCAGAAAAAATGAAGGCATGCTTGTCTTACTATTCA